>JAFEMH010001917.1:0-172500 GCA_022495995.1 Adenophora triphylla var. japonica
CATTCAGTGAAGTAGCGCGAGCAGAGTCTCCCACATGTGGCGGTTCGGCGCGTTCGGTATCCCCGAGAGGGCTAGAATGTAGCTTTCGGGCCGGTCCCGAGGCCCTGCGAGTGGTCATCTTTCGGAATTATAAAATGGCGAGAGTCTTGTTGGAAATTTGCCTCTCCTTTGCCACCATTGGTTTGTGGTGCAGCAAGGAGAAGACTTGTGACGTGTGACTACGAATTCGGTCGGAAGTTGGTCACAATCTCCTGAAAATGCCAAAGTGAGTCCCATTGTCGGAGATGATCTCGCTTGGGCACTCAGGTATCGGCGCGTGATGTTCTCTCAAGAATGAACTCGACCACCTTCTTAGAATTAGTACCTTGCATATGATCGGGCTTCTACCCATTTGGTAGAAGTAAATTATTGCTGACTAAAATGAACTCGTGACCATTGCTCCCTGGAGGAAGTGATCTTGCAAATGACGTGGATTCCCCATGTGGCGAAAGGCCGCTGGCGTGAGTCATCACCGGTAGAGTTCGTGAGGAGGGATGTGATTGAGGTTGGAAGGAACAGATTGACATTTGTAATACGCGGCTTGACCGGACGAGCCTTTGGATGCGGTCTGTTTCCATTGATATCCAATAGTATCCCATACGGAGAATGATACGTGTCTAATGCTCGGGCGTTCATGTGCGGACAGCGAGGTTCCGTTGTGAACTTCGTTCATTAGCTCGGCGGCTTTTCTTTACATTTCACCACTTGCAGGAAGAGTGGCCCTTGAGTGGCGCTTCTTGGTCTGACATACCCCCGGAATGACGAAGTGGGATGCCGGGGGCGTTTTAATGCCATCATGTTTTTTTGGCTTTGATCCCTTCTTTGTATTTTCCATCTTCATTTGTGAAGGGAAGCTTCTCCGCTTTGGAGAGTGCTTGGTAAATCAGATTGTGACAGGGAGTTCGTCGATCGTTTCTTTTTCTTTTTTTCGATCTCCACGGCAATAGGCGGGTGTTTCCCGTGCGCCTATTAAAGGGGTTTTACTGCTTTCCCATGTCGGGAATTTCGACAAGAGAGGCGAGGGTTGCCAGGCGTGCAGCGAAGCGGTTCCTGTCACTCTTGGCAAATAGTGAAAAGAGATGTCCCTTGAGGCGAGCGATGAGCTCCTACGCCATGTCACGCGTGGTACTTCGAAGGCCGAGAATCTATCGTCTTCCATTTTGTTGGACACTTGATTGATGATCAATCTTGCGAGTCTCCATATACATCCCAGGTTACGAGATGTTGCGCTCGAGGCGGCTTCCAAACTGCTTGCGCGAGGCTTCGTATTACTGTTTGCATTGTTGGTGCAGCCTTCCAAAATTGACTTGATGGCTATGGGGTAATGCTCGTCCTTGGGATCGACAAGGAGCATTCCAATGCCATTCCCCTTCTTGTTGGCTGCCCCCATCGAAGAAGAGTTGCCGGCGAGTTTGCGGCATCAAGTGAAAAAGATTCATCGTCGTGCCGGAAATTGCGGATCGGGACCCTTAGGTTCATTGCTTGGGAAGTCGGCCGGTGATGCGCCATTACTGCCCTTTGTTGATTTTCGACCATGTACTTGATGTCGAACTCGGCCGGGAAGAATGACCACTTGGCTAGCCGCATTGACGGGATGGCTTGTCAAAGAGATATCGGACGGGAGTCCACTTTGGAGACCGGGAGCAGATGCGGCTGCATGTAGTGTTTCGGTTTCCGGTGACTACCCGTACAGGCGGTACAAGTTTTCTACGATCTTTGAGTAGTGAGTTCACTTCCTTGAAGCTTTCGGCTTACGAAGTAGATTGCATGCTCAACCTTGGAATCTTTACGATTTCTTGTGCCGGCATTGCTCAGATTGACGTGTACATTGCGTCGAGATACGAGGAGTAGTGGCTTGTCTTCATGTGGCGGAGCACGAGTGGGGGATTAACCAGTAGGTCTTGATTTTCTCAAAAATTTGCTTTGGCACTCGGAGTCCCATTTGATGTCGGCATTCTTTTTCATCGGTTTGAACATGGGCTCGCGAGAAGATGTCAAGCGGATTTGATGAAGCGGCCCGATGTGTTGAAGTCTTCCCATGAAGCTCTTTACTTACATCGGGGTTTGAGGCGGCTTCATGTCGATGATGGCCTTGATTTTCTGGGATCGGCTTCGATACCTCTTTACGTAACCATGTACCCCGGTACCTTGCCGCGCTTGACGTAGAAGGTGCACTTTGCGGGTTTAGCCTCATGGAGTGCTTTACAGTCTGTTGAAGAACTTCCTCGGATCTGTCATGTCTTTGCATGTCGATCCCTTGGAGTGGATGATCATGTCATCGACATATGCTTCGATTTCCTTGTGAATCATGTCATGGAAGAGGGCATTGCGGCCGTAGTAAGTAGCCCCGGCGTTCTTGAGGCCGACGGCATGGCCAGGTGTAACAGTATGTCCCCATGGAGTGGTGAAGCGATCTTGGCTGATCCTCCTCGGACATCTTGATGCAGTTGTATCCGGCGAACCCGTCCACGAAGGACTTTACTTCGAAATTTGCCGTGGTGTCGACCCGGCATGTCGATGTTAGGCGGTGGGAAATCATCTTTAGAAATTTGGCCTTGTTGAGATCCAGGAAATCCACAGCGACATCGACCTTTCCGTTGGCCTTGGTGGCCGTCACGATGTTGGAGAGCCAAGTCGGGTACTCAATCACTCGATGAAACCAACTCGGAGCATTTCTCAATTTCTTCTTTAACTTGCAAGGACCACTCTGGCTTGATCTTGCGCGGCTTACATTTGACATGAGGCTTGGATTCGGGATCCGGGGGAATTATGTGCTCCACGATTGAGGATCGAGTCTGGCATGTCTGGTATGACCAGGCGAACACGTCAACATACTCGGAGGAGGTTTATCGGGGCTTCCTTTTACGCATCGGCGAAAAGCGCCCTTGTGTCTCTTTAGGCTCTTGCGCGACCCCGGGTTCACTTTGGTCATAACCTCTTCGGCGGCTTGGGCCCGGTTGTCCTCTTGGTCAACTACTGGCGCTCGAGAACTTCTTTAATGTATTGTTCGTTTAATGTATGCGCTTCTTTATCAATTGAATTATTAACGTCTTTTAAGTTGTTTGTTAACTTATCGGTTGTTAAAGTGGCAATGAGAGGATACTCAGAAAGGTCGAGACTTTTCATTAAACAAGAACGGGAATACATGATTGGCTACAACATTATAGTCCTCGGCGTAAGGCCGTTGGATGACTCGGAAGGGCCGGACTACGACAAGGAGCAGGCTCGAGAGGGTTTGAGACCGGGTTTAGGGAGATGTGGAGTGCGGGCCCGGCTTGTCTTCCAATTACAGCTGGCTTGCCCTTGGTCGGTGAAAGTTACCCGATTCTTCGGTGGCATTCTTTGGATGCTTGATGAGGGTGCGGGGATCGAGAGGCTTGGCCTGCTTGTCCCAATCATGGCGATCATCTTTGTTGTCGGAGCCCGATCGATCCAAGTTGGGCGGCTCCATGACTTCTTGAAGCAGACTACGTAGAGTGGTCCCTTTGAGAGCGTCTTCTATGAATTGGTTCCTTACGCTTTGGACTTCTTGTCTCGAATGTGGCCTCGGTGGTGATCCGAACAATCTGTTTCCCATGGAGAGTACCTTGAGTTGCTCCTCCAAGTACAGGATTCCCTTGAATGTGTACTCATCTTTGGGTTGTGGTGGCGGTTGGTCCGGGTAGAGCTGTGATGTCGAACGCTCCCCTTATCGGATTAGCTTTGAGTCCTGCGAAACGCTTGAGGTCCGTGCTATTTGTTCCATTCTTCACCTGTAGTCTCAGTCTTGACTATCTGCTTTCTTTCTCATCTTCATCGCCAACGCCGGTCATGGCTTGTCGGTCCCCTCGGTTCTGCTGTCGGTTCCCTTGTCGGTCCCTCGGTTCTGTTGTTGGTTCCCTTGGTGAAGTAATGAGCGAGGTCAAAGAGCTGGAGTCGGAGGTGGGTGTGCCGTCGGAGAGTTCCCCTTTTGCGGAGCTGCTTGCCTTGGTGCGGGCGAGCCTTTTGTCTTCCTTGATGTCGGCCGGTGTTGGCACGTAGCGGCTTGCTGGACCGTGGTGTGGTCCTTGACTTCAATAACTTGGTGTTGGCCTTGCGGCCTCTTGCGAGCCCAGATCTGGGATGAAGTTCATGAGTTTCATCATCCTCATGGCGGGGAGGAATACGATCGTGAGGCAGTGGAAAGGTCCACGTTGCATATTTGGATCTTGGAGGTCTCAGTGAATCCGGTTAATGGCATGTCATCATTATGCTTGATTTCTAACAACGGAATGTCGTTAGTCTTTGGTCCCCTCGGTGGTAGACGGCTGTCGCCGTAGGCGTAGTTAGCTCGTTGCCTTGCATGAACTTGAGGCAACGATGAAGGGTGGATGCCACGCCATTGATTTGATGCGACGGGGACGCCCAGGATGGGCTGTGAAAGTGATTGGAATGTCAACACTTGGATTCGGTGGGGATCACCGCTTGCCGAACCGAGATGTTAAGAGTAGCAACCCAGAAGCGTACGGGAAGTAGAGTCATAGGCCTTGACGGTGTGGGTGAAGGCTTAAGATGCGTGGGCTTGATGTCAAGCGGGTCCATCATCTTGGCGGGCAAGACATTCATTAGGAACCTCCGTCTACCCGACACGCGGGAAGGCGACAGCTCGTCAGTTGGGTGTGATGTAGAGCGGCTCATTGTGATCGACCCCCAAATTTTGGAAAGGTCCAAATACGTGAAGGTGATAATGTTGCCATAGTGGATGTTGCCAATCATCGAATGACTTCATGGGGTTGCGTCCACGGGGACCATGAGTACGGGCCGAGCTTTCCTCTAGCTTGAGGCTTGTGAGGATAAGAGGAGGTGACGAGACGAAAGAAATGTTCGCTGAGTGCAGCTTGAGGCGAGTGAGGATCGGGTCCTCTTTCAAGGAATTTGCGTCTTGAGTGGCGGATTGCAATTCGGCTCAGTCGGCTTTGGTGGCCTTAGGTGGTAATGCGTGGATTTGACCCGATCGGGTTAGGGCTGGCGACATCGGAGTTTGGTCCCTTACGAACAGTGCTACGAGTTGAGCCATAGTTAGGAGGATTCCTCGTAGCATAGAAGCCATATGTCTTCCCTCAACTCATTGATTGTGGATGAATTCACGGGAGCTTCGGCGGCTTGGCGGATTTGTCCCGAGGATGCGGCTTGGATGCCTCTGCGGGGAGAGTAGCCTACGGTTTGACGCGATTGTTCGAATGTCGGTGCACAACGGTGGTTACTGGCCAGGCTGTGCGTTGCGACCCTCAGGGGAGGTTGGAAGTTCTCGGCTCAAGCGAACGGTCTCCTTGATCTCTTCACGGTATATCCCGCGTTCCTTTCCTTCTTGCTTTGAGCATACTCGGGGCGTACAGGTTGGAGTGCAGCGATACTCGTGGTTTTGCTAGTTTTCCTCCGCTCACGGGCCCCGGATCAACCTTCTTGCGGCGGAGCTGCGTCGAGAGTTAGTGCTGCGTTTCTTCCCATGTGAGAATAGCCGGTGCTTCTTTGAGCTGCGTGCGCGGTCTAGAGTAAACCTCCATCGGGGAGAGTTTTCTCCTGCGCTTTATCCCGAGTGGCGGGTATGTCGGAAGGTGAGTACACGGCTTCCCGAACATCTGCCCGTGTAGTGACGTTCTTTGCCCAGGTTGATCGTTTACGTAAGCGAATGCCGTAGGCGTGGAATTTCCACGAGTAGTTGCTCGAGGCGAATTTCCATCCTCCTCTTGTTTTTAAATAGACCTTCCTCCACGAGTTGGCCTTTCAATTTGAGTGCGGAAATGATCCGTTCCCGTCCTCCCAGGACCACTTGGGAGTCGGTTTTGTTGACTTCATGCCGGCTTGGAAGAGAATGGTTTCATCGTCTTCGTCGTCGCTTTCATGAGAGAACTTGCTTTCCTCAGGAAGGTAAGCGGTTTGGGATTCTTTACTGTGTCGTTCCATCTCTAGGTCATCGGGACCGTTGACCACCCTTGCACGCGAGAGGGTTGGATGAGAACGAGACGGTAGTCGGGAAGTTGCCATGAGCAAAACTCTTGAGGTCGAGCGGGTCTAGAGTGGCCTCTAGCTTTACGTCTGAAAGTACTGTGACACTTTAAGGGCTTGGTCCACTGTAGGTCTTTCGAGCTTGGTCTTCGTCCCAAAGACGACTTTCTTGAGCGGCTAGTTCCATGAGGGCTTTCCTTGCGAGAGCTAAGCGATCTCGTAGAGTGCGCGTCATCGCTAGTGTCCGAACCGTGATTACATTCAAATCGCCGAATGGCGGAACACTTGGATTACGTTGACGAAGGAAGTCGGGTGGGACATTCCATGCGGCCTTCCTTGATCTCGGTTACCAAGAAGTTTGCCCATATACGCTTGATTGACCCCACGGGGTATTGAATTCTGCAATGTTGACGGTCTCGTGATCTCGCTCGATCGCCAAGTCTATCGAGCTAGCGATCGGCGCGGGATGTCGAATCCGGGGCCGTGACGGTGGGAGTAGAATCGAAGCTGGAGCATGTTGATCTTTGAGGTGGTCATTTCCTATGTCGGAAGGCGGCTACGCCTTGCGGGAAGACTTTCACGGATGTTTCGGGGTAGGCTGCTGGAAGCGTTCCCGAGGTTGATCGACTCGTAGCGGGGTGAGGAGCTTGGTCTCCTTCGGCTTGTTGCCCTTGGCCTTGGCGGCGCTTGAGGGTATAAGCTTGGCGACGGCACGGGCCGGTTGCAGCTGGGGCTGGTACTCGGAAGTAGTGATGAGCTACGAGCTCGCTTGGCCGGGGCCTCGTTTACCGTGAGCGGGCGATCGTCGAGGTGACCTTGGTATTGCGGGAATCGACGATAAGGACCGGATCCTTGGTATCATCGGGATATACGGAATAGATGATGTTGACGAAGTCGTCGTCGATCACTTGATCGAGAGGATTCTTCGTCGTGTCAACAGTAACTTCCAATTGTTGGATAGTACATGCATGCTTGGACGTTGAGCTTGACAATTTCCATGGTATTGGAACCTTGGTCGTAGGTGACACGATCGGAAGGAGTTCCGTCCTCAAAGCGAGCATGTGAATGCGGAGTGCACTGCGGGTGCACGCGTCCTCGACTCCGGAGAGTCTGATTCATCATCATCGACGGTTCAATCCAAACGTAGGGACGTATTGCGTCCGGTTGCGTTCTTTGGGCTTGGCTAGGAAAACATCGTGCTCTTCGTTGGAGAAGAGGGGTGCGGCGGAGTAGTTCCTCGTGGAGGACATCCCATACGACTTCCATGCATTCATCACGAGAATGACGGTGCTTGTTGACCTTTATCACAAAGATCTCTTCGCTGGCGGGGCCGAGAGAGTTGGTTTGGAGAATGCGACGAATCTCCGATTGGAGGCTGGGGGTTTATGTGCCCGCATCATGGCGATATTCGGCGTTTCCTTCCAATCTGCCTCCAAATGTTGGAAAGCGACGGTTGAACTTGATGTATCGGGCGCTTCGAGTGCACTTTGCTCGAGTACGTTTACATAGATTAGCATCTCCGGACTACGAGGGATTCGATGAGATTTGCCCCGGTAGTCCCTTGGTTGATTCGAAGGAGGTAACCCGGTGCACAGTGCGGACACGCTTGGCTCTTGTCTCGGCTTCGTTTCCTATGAGGAAACTATCCCCTCGGATGACTTCGAGATCTCCTGCCGGTTAATGAACTTAACACCTTTGATGGAGAGTGGAAGCTATGGCTTTCATGTGGTGTAGCGAGGCGTCCCAAGAGGCTGTGAACTCGGATGGAATGTCCATCACGTGGAATTTTCTTTGGCACCATTTGGGTTTCGAACCCGAGTTCGAGTCACCGTCCCCAGGATGGGGCAGACGAGTTGTCGTAGGCCTTGATAGTCGGCGACGGAATCGAGATGGCTTTCATTGATGCGGAGAGCTCGCATCATGCTTGAGAGGAGAACATTAACGGCTGACCCGTTATCTACCAATACTCCGGGGAGTGATATGGTGTTGAGTTTGAGAGTGATGTACGAGCTTCGTTGTGCCCGAGGCATCTCTCGGTAGGTCTTCATCACGAACGTGATCATCTTGCCATACAAACGGGAGTCGTAGATCTCGTCTCTATCCGTAGAAGGAGAGTCATCCGGCCATCCGTTTCTGTCTTCCTCTTGCGAGGTAAAGCCTTTCTTTGGAACCTCGGGAGTGTGTTGAGGTTGCTTGTGGCGGTTGCCGCCCTTAGTTGCTGCATTGATCGAGTGCGATTGCCAAGGCGACCTTGATCTTCCTTTACCGGTCAGAGCTCGGAAGGCTGGACAAATTGAATCTTGGGCGATCCGCGGAGGTTAGGCTTACATTGCGATAAGATTACCAAGATGCGAGGTATTCCGGTGTCCCAGGGTGCAGAATTACGGTTTCGGCTGGGACTTTTCGGCTTTTCCACCCCTTTTGTTTGCTCTAAAGTGCATGGCACGGAGGCAAGAAGGGGTGGCTGGGTACGGTGCGTAGTAGTCGAACCTCCGGAAGGTTCTCAGGAGTGTACCTACCTTGGTGTCCCCGGCTTCGTATCTTTCTCTCGATTCTTTGTTGAGAGGATTTCTTCTTTTGTTTTCTCGGAGGATTGCTCGGACGGTTTCTCGGGACTCGTACTCCCGGGCGGCGGAGCGATCGCAAACATCGTAGGCGATGTGGACATTAGAGGAGGATCCATTTGAAAGAGGCGGGCGGTTCTGTGGCACTCTTCTTGGGCACCCGCTCGATGGAATTCATTTGTTATTGTTCGGAAAAAGGGTTCCCGGCGTATTGGGCCACGGGGCGCTCTAACTTGCCTTCTTCTATCAAGTTACGGATTTCGTATCGTAACCCCAAACGGTTGTCGGTGGTATGGCCGTGATGCGATGGAAAGGCGCGATATTTGCTCTTGTCCGCATTGGCTACGGGAATTTTGGGTTTGTAATTGGCAACGGGCTTAAGGAGACCCTCCTTGATTAACCCTTCCGGCATCTTGCTCGGTGGCATGTCCAACTTGTCGAAGTGTACGGCGGTAGCACGAGTAGAATTGTTGCTTTGTGGGGTGGGTTTTACATTACCCATTGTTGTCCACGATGGACGTAGTTGACGGACGTATCTTTCCACTTTGCCGGGGGCCGGTGCGGGATTGAATGCAAGCTTGCTGACGGTATACGTATGGGCTGTGCGGTAGCCAACTTTTCCTTGAGATCCTTCTCGAAGCTGTGAGCGGCATTGACCATGGCCCGGAGATGCAGGAAGAAATTGTGGCGATGAGAGTTACGATGGACGGTGCTTAGCGAGGACTTGAAGATCCGCATCTGTTCGTCTTTGGAGAGTGGCTCCATGATCTCGGAGAGTTTCCGGCTCCATCTCTTGTAGAATTCCCCAACACTTTCATCCGCTTTACGCTTTCGGTGGTGATTAAGTCCTCGCGACTTGTTTCCCACTCTAAGTTGGATGCATGCCGTTCCGGGGAAGATGTTACTAATCTGTTCCCAGTGTGGCGATCCGCGAGCTTGACCCTCCCGAAACCATCGTAACGCGAACTTTTGAGCGTATCTTTGGAAGTGGTCGGCCATTTCTTTGGAGGGTTGCTCCTTTTGCTCTCATGCAGAGAACGTAGGTGTCGACGTGCGTTTGAGGACATTCGGTTCCGTCGAATCGGTCCATCTCAGGCATTACGAACTTGGCGGGGAGGCGTGACCATTCCGGATGCGTGGATTTGAGCGTTTCTGCTTTGAGGCGCTTTCATGGTGGCTTTCGGGTCTTTCATTTGCTCGACCATCCCGAGGCTAAGGTTGGGTCCGGTGGTGGGTGTGAGGCTCGGCGCGGGTGCTACCACGTGAGCGGTAGTGATTGGAGGTGGAAGGCTTGATATATGAGAATATACGGGAGCCTTTTACGAAGCTGTATCGGGGTTTGTCCCGGTGTTTAGAGATTCGTGTATAGGCAACGGGACGAACACGGGAGGGTATTGAGGAATATTGGCATCTGAGATGGTCAGTGCGGCTGAGTGGTATTGAGTGATAGGAGTAGCCTTTGGGGCGACCAAAAATGACGGGGTTGCCACGAGAGGTGGCAACATGGAGCCTAGGTCATTTGTTTCCTTGGTTGGAAGGCATCCGTAAGTTGGCGGGGAGGAACACGATTGAAGGTTTGGTGAAGCTGGTTTCGGGGAATCGTCATCCTCGACCGGGACAAAAGTACCGTCGGCGGGGATAGTTTGCTATACCACGCTCATTCGGAAGGCGTACCACGAAATTACGCGATCTTCTTTACGCACTCTTGTGAACCTCACAAGCCCGGATGGCTTCTTCCAATGTCATATACATTGCGGTGGCGGGGTCCTTCCCGTCACGATTTCTCGGTGAGCTAGACATGTCGGAAATTACATGAGGAGGCAGGGAAGCAGAAGCGCTGTACGGCTGCCGTAATTTGATCTGGCAAGGCGGCGGCCGGAAATCGGAACCACTTTACGCTCATTGCGAGGAACGAAAGGAAGGGTTTGGAGGC
Source organism: Adenophora triphylla var. japonica (assembly GCA_022495995.1). Lineage (NCBI taxonomy): Eukaryota > Viridiplantae > Streptophyta > Magnoliopsida > Asterales > Campanulaceae > Adenophora > Adenophora triphylla. The sequence continues at coordinate 10,501 of JAFEMH010001917.1, forward strand.
TTCGGAAAAGGGGATTTGGCTCAAGGTTTCGGGCTTGTGCAATGTGCGATTACCGATTAATGTTTACTTAAAGCACGTTTTCTCGAGTCCTAATCGGTTGGAAAAGAGCGGGTCTTCTTTTTCGCAACTAATCCTAGAGCTCTAATCGGTGGATCTCGTCACTACGCTTATAAGCCCTCGTTTCCATTGTAGATCATCTTTCTCGGGACGGACTATCCCGAGCGAGGTACGATAAGGCAAGCGAGTTCCACCGACAAAGGAAAAAGTGAACTTAAGGCTAGGCGATCACGCAAACTTTCAACGTGTGTGACGTACGGGCCACGGTCGAAGTCAACGTCCTTAAGTTAAGGCGGGGATCGTGCCAAAATTTGGGCATGACCTCTCTGACTCGCTTGTGCGAGAGACCTTAGCTTTTAGCGTTGGCCAAGTTGTGGGCGCACGATACATACGGCGAGTTTGGTGACACGGCGTCACATTGAACCTTCGGGTATATTTTTCGGCGAGCTCCGCGTCAAAGTCAAGGTGAAAAGCTCAAGACTTCGGGTCGGGAACGACCTTTGGTCTCAAACTCTCGAGCTTGACTCGGAGCGGGGCCGGCGTAAAAACATACACTTAGGCTTTATGACACGAGCTAAGCCAAAAACCAGCGGGGTCTTGGACAAAGTGTGACACAAAGAGTGCATGGCTTACGGGCTAGGATGGGATGTTTGGGACGACCCCGTGCGCCCCGAAAGGTGTACGCGGAGACCAATCGGAGTGCAGCGATAAGGCCATCCCGGGTTAGGGGTTGTAGTGTGCGGTGTACCGAGGCGGCAAGTGCACGTGAAGTGCGGTGTTAGAAGCGGCAAGTGCGCGTAGTGTGCGGTCACTAAAATTCCTTTTACGAGTAAAACAGAGATTTTTCGAGAATGTGTCTTAAAGAATTTATGATGCACGATTCAAAAAACTGACATGAAAATCAAACATGAATGGGGATGCACTGAAACATGGTATGATTTTGAAAAGTTGACAATGTAATGCTTTTGAAACAAAAACCGTTCGAGGTTTAAAGGAACTCACACACACGAAAACGAGGAAGGGTAAACGAAAGTTTGACCCACGGAAGGCTTTTAGAAAACATCGGTAGTTTTGAAAAAAGTATCTTTTCCCAGTCGGAGTCGCCAGCGAAATTACCCGGATTTCGCGCGGGCGGGCGCGAACGCGGTTGTCTTTCGCGGAGGGTTGGTGTACGAGACCTCGCTTCATGGGAAGGAAAAAATGAGGATTCGCCACGCGGTTTTGTATTTTGAGCCCAAACGTTGAGAAACGGCTATTGAAAATGGTGTCGTTTTTATTGGTAGCAAAAACTTAGGAAAAGTCTTTGAAAACGGGGATCATTTTTATTGGCGGCAAAAGCGAGTAAAAAGCTTTTTGTACCGAGAGATTGTTAGGTTCGGAGGTCAAGTTACGTTTCGGGTAGAGTATTACGAGATCGTCAAAGCGCCTCGCACGAGTCTTTCTACCTTTCTCGAAATCGTGTGTGTGTGTGTGTGTGTCTTTTGAAATGGGGGCTTGAATGACAAGCTTAATCTTGGTTTGAATGTCAAACGTTGATTAGGTGACTTTGTTTGAAAAGACGGCGTTTGAATGACAAGCGTCGGTTTTGAGTTTGAAATGAGCGTTTGCGTGGCAAGCGTCGATTTTGAGTTTGAAATGGCGTTTGCGTGGAAAACGTCGATTTTGAGTTGAAAAGGAGTTCGAAGGTCGAACTCCGGTTTTTTGAACCGGGAATGTCATTGTTAACGATTTTTACGGGAAAAATGCGTATTAAATGATTTTAAGTGTCAAATGGCGGCTTTTAGTTTGAAGATGAGCGTTCGGAGGCCAAACGTCATGTCGCGCGTTTTGAAAGAGAGTTCGACGGACGAACTCCGGTTTTGAACCGGGCATTACATTGTTAACGATTTTTACGGGAAAAATGCGTATTAAATGATATGCGATCAACGAATCGGGTTGCGACTCGGACTTTTGAAAAGTAAATACTATCACGATCCAAACGGGTCGGACTTGTAAATGACAGTATTTAAAGCAGTATCAACGGAATCAAATGATCCGGATTCGTAAATGACGATCAACGAGGCCAATCGGCTCGAATTTGTAAATGACGATCAACGAGGCCAAACGGCTCGGATTTGTAAATGACAGAAATTAAAATGACGATCGACGGATCGATCGATCCGGAATTGGTAAATGACGATAAAAGTAAACGGAACGGGGTCGGAACGCCGTTTTAACCCGTGATTAATTATCTTACGGAAAGAGAAGAGGATCGAGGGGCTAAAACGTATCGGACCCCGTTAGACGGAGGCGTCTACATTTCGATAACGACATTCGAAACGGTTGTAGCGACTGGCGCGTAAACTGAGACGGAACGAGAGATTTAGAGAGAGGGAGTTATACCTATGGCTAGGGTCGACTCCTTTGGCTCGGGAGGTGTGTACGGGACACGGAAAGTGATTCGAAAGGTTGTTTCGAAGTAGTAAGGTGCGTATTTGATCGAAATACGAAGGTTTCACGCAAATCGAGACAGAACGGAAGCTCGAAAGGGGTGGAAACCAGTTTGGCCGTGGGGTGTGGTGAATTTTTGGTGTTAAAAATCCTTCTCTTGCCTTTGACAGCAACTTCTATTTATAGGGTGAAAATTGCAGTAGGAGTCCGGACGGACTTGGACTGAATCCAGGGGGTTTTTGGGTATTTTGGAAATGCAGGGGACTTCTTTGGCAATTTCGGGGAAAAGTGCACAGGAGTCCGTGGGACTAGGCTTGTATACCGGGGTATTTTAGTCTTTTCCCTTTGAATTTGATTGAAGGGTGACTAGAGGGAGGTGGCATGCGTGCCAAGTGTCCTGTGAGTCACCGGCCGTGTGGGATTTGTCCCCGGTCCGGTTTTGTCCGTTTTTAAAATAACGATCAGGAAAATGTCAGAAACGCCCGGAAAGTGCCGGAAAATGCGTTTTTCAGGGAAAGCCATACTTTTACGTGAGATGACACGTGTTAAGTACGGTTCGACGTCGGGATGCATGGGGCAGTCCCGGGACGTCTCGTTGGCACAGCAACGGGGAGTTTAACGAGCTCCGGTTAACCTGGAGCGGGTCAGTTAACGGATTTCGGTTAACTTTCTGACGGATTTGGACGATCCGGATTTGGGTACTTACACTTTTACTTGCTTGTTTTTTCCCTTCTCTCCAGCCTTATCATTTTTTGATTTTGCCGTCTCACCCTCTTCGACGACCTTTCCTTCTCTTTGTAATTTTCTTTCCTCAGCCTCGGCGACAGCATATGCCTTGGCGTAAAGATCCTTTCTAGATTTTGCTGGATGGACTTGCAGCTCGTAGTCCAGAGTGGAAGAAACAATGCCATGCCTGAAACAATTGATAATTTTCCTATCCGTCAGATCTTCATCAATCTGATCCACAAACTTTTTAAATCTTTTGAAGTAATTCATAGAGATTTCATTGGCTCCTTGGGATATGTTGTTGAGGTCGTTGACAGTCTTTCGACGGTCTCCTGCCATTTCAAATCTACCCAAAAACTTTTTCCTCGTCTGCTTCCACGACTGAATGCTCCCCTTAGGAAGGCCTCTAAACCATCGTAAAGCAGCGTCAGCTAGCATGCTTGTAAGGGCTTTACACATAACGTCGTCGTGTCGGAAGCTCTTGCCACCACATACATCTGAGCTTCAAGATGTTGTATGTGATCTATGGTGCTTGTAGAGCCATAGATCACATCAGGAAGTTTAAAACCTAGTTCGGGGGGTCCCGTCTCCAACATCCATGGCGCTAACGGATTCATTGTATCGCATCATCCTCAGAATCGTCACTATCCATCTCATTTCTTTTGGTCGTCAACTCCTCCACTTGACGCTTGAGTCTTAGGAACTCCCTCATATCGACCTCGCCGGCTGGGTCGGCGGGAGGGATCCTATCTTGACGAGGCTCCCGGGTTATGGTATTGGACCGTTGCCTCTCGGTGGGAGCCGGTCGTCGTGAGATGGACCTCTCTCTCCTGTAGCTTGGTAGTGGAGACGGCCTGTAGGATCTTGACAGCTCTCTTTCACGACGAGGGGGAGTGCGCGTTCTTTCCCTATAACTTGGGGCTCGTTCATTTCTTAATGACGGGGTCATTTGACGATATCGTACGACCTGGTTTTGGGCAGGGTTTTCATTGGCTAACGATCGACGAGGCTCACCATCTGCCTCCTCCCGTCATCGTTGAGATGGGACTCCCTCACTTCGTCTTTGGTTAAGATGCTCTCTTAGATCAAGTTGCGGCACAATGCGTTCGTTTTCAGCGGCGGTTTCTTCACGACGACCGTTATTCTCCCTCTGGTTTCTTCTTCTTCTCCCCGACGAGACAGTGTTGTGAGAAGCCTGTGGGGGCCGGTCTTCAGCCAACTGTATGAGCTCGTTCTGGATTCTTAGGAGTTCGTGGAGAGCATTGGCCCTTTCTACAAGGAATGCCGCTCTGTCGAGGGGTGGGTTGGATGGACTTCCCAAGTTTTGTACAGCAGCTCCTTCGGGTCTCCTTTTCAGGGGGGGGTCGTCGCTGTCTCTCAGTTGCTTGCCTTTTATCCCTTCTCCTTGCAATAGGAAGGCCAGTGTCATCTACCACAATATGTGACCTGGTAACCCTCTGGTTAGGGTTCCTATGTTGAGGTGAGGGAGGTCTGGGCTCCTCCTGTGGGCGCTGCTGAGGGGAAGGTGGTCTGCTTGAGTCTCTGGTGGACTTGCTGGCGGTGTGTCCGTCTGACACCATTTTCCAGACTTTTTCCAGTTGTTATTCTGTGGTTGAGAGGTCACTGACAAACGTTTTCCGGCAATGGAACCAATCTGATGGTGCAGGAATGTGTTTGGGCTCAGGTATTGATGTCCAGCGAGATAATTGAGCTGGCTTCGTGATCTGCACACCACAAGAAAAGAACCGTGAAACTGCGCCGGGGGTCTTCCGGCAAGCCCCTTCGGCGTGAGAATCAGCGTGTGGACTGAAAAATAGTGGAAATAGTATGGAAAGCGTGTATGCGTGAACATGCAAATAAGTATTACCTTAGTCCATGATTATGTTCCCATATTTATAGTGGATGAGGTGATATTAGGTTTTCATCTGAACCGTTGGATTGGGTTGCTGTCAACCGTTGGATCATCTTGATTCCCTAGGCGTACACGTGTCACGCCATGATTGCTCCGCCTAAATGAGGATACTGTTGTGTCTGACACGGATAAGTAGTTTGGCTTATAAAGGAAAGTCAACCTGCACACCTTTTGGTGTTATTACTGTTTCCATGATTGCACGCCCAGAATGTCCCAGTGTCAGGTCTGACTCTACCCCAATATAGCTAATTAATCAAGCTTATTGAGGAAGCTAAGTGAAGGGAGGACCTTGAAGCTGTATGTTCAGGAAGGTCGTCGCTTTATCAGGATGCGACGAGCGAGTGGGCGAGCGAGTCAGATCCCTCAATGGCGACGACCGTCGTCCTACGCTGAAATGGATTCTGACTTGTGAATGGAAGGCTCGTCGTTGGATGGGCTTGGTCGCTCATTGGCGACGACCGCCATCTAGCGTATCGACGGGCCATGTCTCCAAACCTTGATGAGCCTCATTGATCTTGATTCTTTTGTGGGCTTGGTAGCCCATAACTCGTAGATATGTATTGGGCCCGGTCCATCACAAAATATCCCGTTCAAATATCATTTTTTTAATCCAAATAATCTCAATCGCTTCAAAAATTAATTGCCAATGGCATGCGTCAAAAATTAATTGCCAATGGCATGCGTCCAACTGCATCCTCCCTTTATGGGCTAGACGGTTTGAACGGCCCATAAGAAAAGGAGACACAGAATATGTGGAATATATAAGTGTGTAAGGAGGAGAGTATCACTTTTGTGATTCAATAATTATTCTCATATGCCTGGTTTGGTTTAAGATTTTTACTTTTCTTTTGTTATGTGTCTCGGTTTAAGGTTTGTAGTTGTTTTATTATCTAAAATGAATAATTGGACTCTCTTATTAATCTCACAACAAAAATTTTCTACCCATTTTCTTTTTTCTACTTTACTTTTCATACTTATAATATTTAATTTTTCTTAATCCCTTGTATCAAACTAAAAACCTTAAATCGAGAAGGAATAAATATAAATTATTACGACTGACGTTGTCTGATATCATTATTGATTGATAGATAATCGTTATATCGCATTTAATATACTCCCTCCGTCCCATTAGTAATGGGAAATTTACTGTAGATACGGGAATTAAGGAAAAGTGAATTATAGTGGAGGAAATAGTGAATTATAATGGTGTTGTGAGTATTAAAATAATGTAGGAGAGAGAATGAGTGGAGGGAATAGTAAAGATTCCTTTCCATTTTAGGAAGTTTGTGGTTTGTAATGGGACGACCAAAAAGGAAAGTTTGTGATTTGTAATGGGACGGAGGGAGTATATAAAAATAATATAAATGTCTTGGCTCGTAAATGAGAAAGTAGTCAGTTGGGATTAATAAGACACGTGGGAAGTTTCGCCGACAAATGGGTTGAAAGAGAAGGAGAAATGATATCAATATCGATTTGAGGCCATGTACACTTTTTTACATTAAAAAAAAAAATAATGTCATGTAAATTGGACACTCGAGATATAGAGTAAGCTACTAAATTAAATTATGAATGAGATACTCTCTCCGTTTCAATAAGTGCTTCATTCTTTTGGATGGGCATGCAAATTATGAAAATGAGAGGGAAAAAAAATGTTGTGAGTGTAATTTGAAAATAGGAGAGAGAATTAGTGAAGGAAATAGTAAATTATAATGGTGTTGTGAGTATTAAAATAATGTAGGAGAGAGAATGAGTGGAGGAAATAGTAAAAATTCTTTGCCAAAAAAGGAAAGATGAAGCTTCGAACGAGACGCCCTTTTGGATAATTAGTGAAGCTTTTATTGAGACGGAGGGAGTATATGAAATAGTACAAAATATTTTTATTTAATAAACCTCTTTTTTAAAGTGAATTATCCATATCAAAATAAATAGATAAAGTAAAATGTAAGTTAACTACTACTACCGTACAGTCCAACTTCAACGGCATACATCTGTTCTATTTAAAATGATACTTCATCTGTTTTAATAAAAATCAATTTTTTAATTGAAATTATGAAAAAATTTAAATAATAATTTTAGTTTAACTTAATTATACATACTCCCTCCGTCCCAGTAATTACTTCACCATTTTAGCTCGGCACGCAAATTAAGAAAAAAGATAAGTGGAGAAAATGTTGTGAGTGTAAAAGTAAAATAGGAGAGAGAATGAGTGGAGGAAATAGTAAATTTGAAAAGTGTTGTGAGTATAAAAGTGAAATAGGAGAGAGAATTAGTGGATAGAATAGTAAAGATTCTTTGCCATTTTAGGAACGGTGAAGCTTCTAACGGGACGCCTTTTTGGATAATTGGTAAAGCTTTTATTGAGACGAAGTGAGTATAAAAATTTAAAATATGTTATTAATACATTACCAATAACAAATTTTAAATTTTAATTAAAATAATTAAATTAATTAGAAATATCGTTTTGAATACGCCCTTACGAACGAGTGCGTCCAATAAAGTTGTGATGCACCAAATCTTAAATCCCCACCCGTTCCCGATGTTCTGTGGAGGTCAAACCCTCCTTTTCACCGGTTTACCTCTTATTCCGGTCGCCACTTATATCGATTTGGGGCCATTTAATTATCATGGAGAAATGATATTAATTACTTTTTAAAGTTCATTTAAAAAAAAATCATTTCATAATTGTTAGAATATGGAGAGGAGTAAGATTATAATTTCTATATTATTTCCGTCTCATCTTTTACAATTGTTCTAAACACCTATTTATACTAATTTTAGAGTCCTAATTCTAATAGGAGATACAATCCTATATATACATAATAATCATTCTTTGACTATGATTCTATTTTAGCTTTATATTCTACTTTCCTACTTAATTAAGGAGTCTTCCTAAAATACAAAGCTAACATTAGGAAACAGTATTTTGCAAACTCCTGGGCTCCGCTCCATAGGTGCCTGGGATCCGTTTCACTCGGTCCGATCCATCTCGCTCCACCATATTCTCCAACTCCCCCCCTCAAGTTGGAGGATCTACAACGTAGATACCCAACTTGCCAAATAAAAATTAAAACGTTTTTTAAAAAAAATTCTTTCACTTCGACATGCAACATCTGCGCCAAGTTCTTCCTTTTTCGTGTTGCAGTTCAAGCAACCTCGGGTTCGTCTTTTTTTTTTTTCAACAACAACAAAAATTTGTTCCAATATCTGAAGAGTCATCCATATCAGGTCTTCTTTCTTCAATTATGTGCACAATTTGTGCTCGCACATATCATCTTTTTCTTCAATCTCCCTTTTTAGAGTGAACGACACTCGATCATCGTTTTTATAGTGAACGACACTCAATCATCGTTTTTATAGTGGACGACACTCGATTATCGTTTTTATAGTGGACGACACTCGATTATCGTTTTTATAGTGAACGACACTCAATCATCGTTTTTATAGTGGACGACACTCGATTATCGTTTTTATAGTGGACGACACTCGATTATCGTTTTTATAGTGAACGACACTCAATCATCGTTTTTATAGTGGACGACACTCAATCACCGTTTTTATAGTGAACGACACTCGATTATCGTTTTTATAGTGGACGACACTCGATTATCGTTTTTATAGTGAACGACACTCAATCAATGTTTTTATAGTGAACGACACTCAATTTTTTTTTTTTTTTTTTTTCAAGGGATAGTGAAGTTGGTATAATCAAAGGGATAAAGCAACAATCGGAACCCTAGGTTTTAGGAATTCGTTGCGGAAGCGAATTGGGTAATCATGGAGGAGACATTAAAGATAAAAAAATTTAAGAAAGAAAAAAAAATCGAAGGGGAAAAATTTGAGCCGAGGGGGGTTTAATTACAAAAGAAAAAAATTGGGTCGTAAGGTTTATTGGTGGATGGTGTCAATAGGGAGATTGCTTCTGTTTTTACCATTCTGGTCATGGTTCACGGCAAAGGCACTCATATTGGTGATGGAAGGCTAGAGCAGAAAGATTTGGAACAACACAGTCTGTGCCTAGTGATGAGGATTAGAAGAAGGCTAGGCATGCTAGGTTTGCACCAGTTTTTAGTACTATTATTGATTCAGCGGAAGAACAGAAAAAGAAAGCAAGGGCACTCAGGTTCTCAGAATCGCAAGTTAATGGCAAAGGAACTATGACGGTGATGTGGTTTGGGGCGGCTTAGGGTTTTGCCGCTAGGGTTTTGGCGGAGAAGTCCTTCTATGGATCTTAGCTCTGATACCATGTCACATTTTTCCGCTAGCCGAAGAGAATCTGTGTAACTCCTATTTTCAAAGACAGAACTTAACATTTTTGTGTGTTGGGATCGATCGGCATCGGTCTCTAAAGATTGGGTATAGGTGGCTGCCTCAGTTAGCTTAGTAGTATGCTTTGATAAGCGCTCGTCAAGGGGAGGGATTGGAGAAGCTTTCAATTATTTCAATAGTTCTCCCTAACAAAGAAAAAAGAGTATATCGAATTCGATGAGAATTGCTTGACGAAAGATTGTTTTCTTATTAGAGGAATTTCGTTTAGTTAGAATGCATTGAGATCAGCCCCGATTGCACTTTGAAGCTCTCACAGCGAGATCAGAGACAGTTGACACCATGCCGAACATCATTCGAGATTCCACCTTCAACCAAGGCGAAATGCTAAACACGGTTCGTTCGGTAGCTCACACGCACCGCTCCTTTCAAAGGAAGAGGGCATGACCGGCTTCGAATCCGGATCTCTTTTATGATAGTCATCACGAATCCGCTTTCCTTGATGACCTCAATGACGACTCATTCATAGATCTTTCATCTTAGAGGGCACCGGGAAAAGGTCAACAAAGAGTAGAAAGCTTTCAGGTACTTTATCCTAGAATGGGCTTTGTCTCCAAAAGATATAGATTACTGGGCTAGGTCGGCGGAGAAAGAAATGAAATTCAAGAATGGCTTTGACTTGTAGCGGCAGATAAATTGTCTTTGTTCCTGAGGCACATACCTAAAAGAGGGTGCCAGCCCCATAACACAAGCTGGGCTATCTTACCCGACAAAGTTGGATTTCATAAGGCAATGCCTACAACTAAGTATATAAGACCAGGCAAAGAGGCAATGAAATTGGACAGTTTGTGTATACCCGTGTATTATGTCCGTCAAAGCGCTATTTGAGCCTACTATATGGAATAAGATATCCGGTACCCATCTTCTAACATACTCCCTTTATCATGAAGCAAAAAGAAATTCTTTGGTGGCAGTCTCACTTCCAGACACCGGATTCCCATCCACAAGGGATAGGGATAGGCGGGCCTTTAAAGATAGGCATACGTCGCCGTAGAAAGAAGAGATCCATGTTCTACAGAGAAAGGCCGGTCTAGCTAATAAACTCACTCAGAAGAAGAAAGAGCACCCGAACCAAGATCTGTTGAAATAAATCGAGACTCTTATCGGTCTGCACAAAGGTGCTGAAAAGCGCGGCACTTCCCTGCGGGGCTTCTCTTTCATTAAGTTTTCCCGGAACACCCTGGGGCTTGGAACCTCTTGCTCTTATGCTAAGGCAGAGGCTTTCGCGATGGCTTGCGTGGATTCGCACGCTTCGGATTACACCAGACGAAGGAAAAGAAAGCGCCAGCGGCACGTGCTTCGAAAGCTGGGCTTGGAGCTATTCCCATCTAGTTACGCGTAGTGGGACTGCGAAAAAGTCTTCCTTTCAAGATCGCCTTCCCTTTATGAAAGTAGACATGTACTGGCCTTCTTTCATTCTTTGACTTTCTTCTGGATTTGCATTCAATTCTTCTTTTTCTTCTTCTGAGTTGCTAATTGACTCAACCATGGCATGTAAGGAGTGATTTGATTGGGGAAGGCTGTGAGGCATCGCCGGCTGAGATGAATTCTTTCTTGGGAAAGCAAGCGGAGGAGACCATACCCATGATCTCCGACCGGTATGAGTTCTTGACTTAACCTTATAGGACTGTAACAAGGCTTTCTCTACTCAATGTCCTAATCAATGTCCGAAAGTCTTTCTACGCAGGGATAAGACCAGTATCTTTCAAAACATAGGAAGAAAGGTGCAAAGAGAGAGCGTCTAACTCTGTTGAAGTAGAAAGAAGGGAGTCCCGGGTTGAGGAGAAAGAAAAGATAGAATTTCATTTCGTAATAACGTAGTCGTTTTCGTCGAAATAGAGGATGGAATTGGGCCGCTCGATCGGTGGTATCCTTCAAGCAAAGCTGTTCGCGTGAAGGTCCAATGGTTGAAACATAAGATCTTAGCCACTAGGCCGAGTTGCTTCCCTACTCTTGGAATGGCAGCTTTAAGGCGAGGCTGTAAGATCGAAGAATTAATTGGATGTATTGGATACCGTGCAACATTCGGTTGAAATGGTATTGTTTTGAATTATCCAGTTAGGGGGTCTTTCCGAATCGGTAGCTTAGCTTCTCTATTCCTAGCAGTAGTCTCTTGTCCCTCCTTTCCTGTCGCTTTTTGAGGCAGCAACCTCTCCATAATTTTTAGGCAGTATGGAGCCGCGTCGTTTCGGTATAGGAGCGTGTGGAACTTTTATGGGTTCCACGAGCGATACCCGCCCTGCTTTTCACTCTGTGAGTTCGACCCTTCTCTGGGCTTAAGAGATCAGGGATTTTTCGGGCAGCGCTCAACAATAGCCTTCTTGTCCCACCCAGAGGCCGCTCCCGCATGACTTCTTTCATGAACTCGGGATGCCCGGCTCCGTCCTTCGATCAGGAAGTACACAAAAAACGACGATCCCGCGGAGGCGGCTGCCGGATCACCCTATTTCCCGGGGGGGATCAGATGTCTCGGGTCCATTTCCTCCCACAATCACAGCCGTCTTTCCTAGGCTCATACGTCCTAGTTGCCTTTTCCTGAGAGTCAGTGTTTTAACCGGAATCTACAGCTTAGATGAGTTTCTATTGCCATCTAAAAGATTAAAATGGGATTAAAATTGAAAGTGAATTTTAGAAAACTGTAATAAGACTGTAATATGAGCAATAAAATGAGCAATTCTATAATTTTTATATATTTTGACTAGAAGAAATCTCTTTCCATAACCGGAAGGAGTAATGAAATTGTTGTCTTTGAAAATAGGAGTTACACAGATTCTCTTCCTAAAAATAGGAAAAATGTGACATTTAAACACACAAAAATGTTAAGTTCTGTCTCTCTCTTCGCCAAAATGTGGTGGAGCGAGATGGATCGGTCCGATCCATCTCGCTCCACCATATTCTCCAACTATAATGAATTTTAAAAAGTAATTAATAAGTATTTGTTAAATATTAGCACATTTATACTTCGTATAATGTTAATTGCACTATAGACTATTTCTTCCATGTCACATGAGCTTGCAAAATAATCGTCAAGTCACAGAAATTTAGAAAATTTTGAAAATTCTGATGTGGTGAGTGTAGATAATTGAGTAAGAGAGAGAAAGCATGTATGAAATAGTTAGTGAATAATTGTTATTGGTATGAAATGTGGTCTCACTATTTATTAAGTAATAAAAACTTTTCTACAATGAATTATGCAAATTCAAATGAAACATCTAATGGGATAGTTTTTACAATCTCAGAAGATGATGAGATAGAGTGAGTATTTTGTAAGATGTTTGAAAATAAATTTTAGGCTTGAACGTAAATATTGAAATATGACATTCTTTAACATAAAAATTCATTTACGAAAAAAATCATAAATATTATATTAAAAAAAGACAGTTCGGTGCACGAAGCATCCCAGATTAGCGTAGTGAGGGTCCGGAGAAGAGTACCCATCATAAGGGGTGAAATATAGAAAAACCTTAAGAAAATAATTTTATTATAATTTTATCATGATAATAAAAGTAATGTGCTATGACGTGAAGCATATTTTGGTAAGATGGTTGACAATTTTAACTATGATACCTATTATTATTATTATGAAGCGAAAATAATAAAAATGTATTCTATTATTGAGTAGCTCTTATGAAAAATGTGTTTTTTAGTGATCGGAAAAAACGTATTTTTAATCTGCATTGACATTTTAAGAAAATAACTATAGCTTCTAAAAAAACGGGTGGTGACATATTTGTAAATAATTGAAACTTTTCAACACCCTTTTAGCATTTTATAACACACGAACTGGACCTTTATAACATTACATCTGGTCATCTCAAATACAACCACCGATCATTTTATAATACTCCCTCCGGCCCAATATTTAGTTCACCATTTTGGTCTCGACACGCAAATTAAGGGTGAAGAAAATGTTGTGAATGTAATAGTAAAACAGGAGAGAGAATGAGTGGAGGAAATAGTAAATTTGAAAAGTGTTGTGAGTGTAATAGTGAAATAGGAGAGAGAATGAGTGAAATGAAATAGTAAAGATTTTTTGTCAAAAAAAAAAAGGTGAAGCTTTAAATGGGACACCCAAAATGGCAAAATGTGAAGTTATTAATGAGATGGAGGGAGTACTTCATTTATAAAAACTTCAAAGGTTTGTTTGAGGGACTAAATGACGTCTTTTTGAATTTTTAAACCGCTTAACACGGGACGAAGCCTGGTGAGTTTGTAGGTCTCGTAATATCCTTCGTCAACAGTTCTTATGGATAACAGTTTCAAAGGTTATGGATATTAGTCCTCGATAGCCAGAAACCTTTAACATTGATATTCAGAAGTTTTGGTTGGCCATGGATCCAGCGTGGATAAAGTTTCACTTATGTACAACCTTCTAAATATCAGTATCAAAAATTCTAGATATCAGTCTCAAATGTTATGCATATCCATAAACCTTTAACATTGATATCTAGAAGGTTTGTTTGTCATGACCTTATTTAAATATGTTTTTTAATTAATATCCAGAACTCTTTAATATTGATATCCAAAAATCTATATTGTTGATATTTAGAAGATATGTTGGTTATGCTCTTGTTCAAATATGATGTTAATTCATATACACAAGACTTTGATATTGTTATTCAAAATCTTTTGAGCTTATGATCTTGTTCAAATATACTCCCTCCGTCCCACCCAACTGTGAACCAAGGTTTTGGGCACAATAATTAAGAATTATTATTAAGATAATGAAAATGTGTGGTAGGAAATGAAGAGAGAGAATGAATGGAGTTAATGAGTGGTTGGTTGAATAAATTGTATGGTGGAGAATGAGTGGAGTTAATGAGTGGGTGAGGTATGGAGAATATAAAATATTAAAACCTTTTCCATTTTTGGTAGTTCACACTCGGCTGGGATGGACCAAAAGGAAAATAAGTGTACACTCGGCTGGGACGGAGAGAGTACATGTTAATACATATCCAAAAGAAATTAATATTGTCATCCAGAACCCTTTGAGCTTGTTATACAGAATGTTTATTGGTCATGGATCCATCGCAAACGAAATTTCACTTATTTATAAAAATGATATCGTATACTCCTTCCGTCCCACGTTAGTTGAGACTTCTTTCCCTTTTGGGCCGTCCCACGTTAGTTGAGACTGCCCAAAATGGCAAAGGAATCTTCACTATTTATCCCACTCATTCTCTCTCCTATTTCACTTTTACACTCACAACATTCTCTCTCATAACTATTCCTCCCACTCATTCTCTCTCCTATTTAATTCTTCATACTCACAACATTTTCTTTCACTTTTTCTCTCACTTACTTTTCCTTAATTGGTGTGCCCAAAAAGTTAGTCTCAACTAACGTGGGACGGAGGGAGTATAAAATTTTATTTATTTATAAAAATATCACCACACATTTAAAACATGCTTTTTCTAATCACTAAAAAATTTGCATTTTTCCCTTGATTTTCACCTATTTATATAAGCTGTATAATTTTGTTTACATAGCATTACTCTATATGCTGGAAAATATTTTTTTTAAGGCATCATTTAATTCCAAATTACTTACATATGTGCCCCTAATTGCATTTCCTTTTCTTTTAACCAACGACTTTTATTGCACTTTATTGAACATGGAGTTACACCAAGTTCATTGATAACATTTTCATTAAAAACAATAGCAAATAAATAAATACACTAATGTGCCTTCTAATTTGAAGATTATTACACTTGGTGTCTTTGTTTTTTGACAAAGTTAACTTTAGATCCCTTATTGGTATTTCCAATCAAAGTTGTAACCTACTTGTCATCACTTGGAACTTGTTTGACTAAATTGTGTTGTCTTGATCTTCATTTCCTAACATTCTTAACTACTCTCTTGATCTCATAATAATATGTGTTGCAATTTATTTGTAAGTATTTTTTAGGAATACTACATTTTACTTATTTTTGCATTGTTTAAATTATAATAAAATTATGCTAAAACTATTTTTTTTAATTATAAAACGTAACACTTATTTTGAGAGTGTTCAAAAATAATCGATGGTGTTTAATTTTTTGATTTGTTAAGCATATTTCTACATAACGAAAAGTGATTCTAAATTCATTTGATTAAAGTAGTATCGACTCGATGTCCTCAACATGAGAACAGTAACGGCCACATTAAAGTTAATCTTGAATGTATCTCTCTTATTTAAGTTGTAGCAACTTTAACGGCCATATACATGAGATTTTTTTATTGTTCTTCCTTCCCGGCCCTAACTCCCATGCTCTTTTTTTGGCATCATTCTAAAATTCTCATTTTTTGCGAGTTTTAAATAGATCAAACATCACTAAACTGAAAGATTTACTTACACTATTTTCTATATTAGTCGGTCCAATTTTATAGTAATCAAATTACTTGATGATTTTATAGTGATGGGACTCTATCTCGTAACGCATGATTGATCGACAAATTTTATTGATAAAGTTACTCGAAATTAGTGCCAAGCTCTCTTAACGGACATAACACCTTTTATAACTCAAGTTAGGATTGGAGTCACTTGCATGAACCCTTTAACAACATCAAAAACTAATACAAATATAAGGCTATCTTTATGTAATTAAAGTAAACAAATAGGAAGAATTTGCAATAAGCAAAAAGTATAGGGGAGGATAATGTAATTTCACAAATGCATTTATAAAGCACCTTACCTACCACTCTAAGCCATACGTGTCAAAGCAGTTACCACCGTCTAAAATCAGCATGATCCAAACCGTCCATTTTAAAGATCTAATCCAAGCCGTTAATATCTCATTCTCACCGCGAAATTTTAACTGAAACAACCCCCACGTTATTTTCATCAACACGCGCTGTAATCGCGTTTGTATTTCACAGCTTTATTGGTGTAAGGATTGTGATTTTTTCCACTAGCGCGTGCGTTTCACGGTTCGTAAACGAGTGAGAGTTTATTTCTGTTAGTATGCATACAAATTTAGTTGTACGTGTCGCTTTCTGGTTGGTGCGCACGAAGAAGGGGGCCACGCTTCTAGTAGGTCCGTATCAAGACCGAGATATTTTTTCTTAGAAATTATCCTTTTCATTAGAAAAAACAAGATAACTACATTAAATTCCATAAATGCCCTCCCTCAATATTTCCTATTTGAAAAATAATTTTGATATATAAATTATAATAATGCTTTACAACAGTACTTCCTCCGTCCCGATTTAAGGTTCGATTTTCATTTTTAGTCTGTCTATTTAAAAAATTTAGTTGTTTTATTTTCTAAAATGAAGAATGAGACTCATTTGATACATTCAAAATAACAACTCACTTATTATTCCCTACCAACCTTGTTCACTCCTACTTTAATTTTAATATTCACAATATTTATTTTTTCTTAATCTTCTAAAATTCAAATTAAGTATATTAAACTACATAAAATCTAGGGAGAAACGCGTTTCTCCATAAGTTATGGAGAAACGGGTTACGGGTATCCAGAACCTTTTGAAAGGATATCCAGAAACTTTTTGTATTGGCCATGACTTTGTCCCATGGTTACTTCTGGATATCAGTCTCAAAGGTTCTGGATATCCAGAACCCTTTGAAAGGATATCCAGAAGCTTATGAAAGTGATATCCTTCTATTCAAAATGATATCCAGAAACTTTCAAAATGTTTCTGGATATTCATTTGATGGTTTCTGGATATACATTTGAAGGTTTCTGGATATTCAGAAACCTTCAATAAGCAATTTCTGGTCTTGGCCTTGGATTTGACTTCAAATCTATTTTTTCTGGATATCCGCCCAAAGGCTTCTGGATATCCGTTCCAAAGCTTCTGGATATCCAGAACCCTTTGAGACTGATATCCAGAAATTTTCTTCTGGTTATCAAACGTATAGCTTCTGGCTATTAAAAACGCGTTTCTCCATAGTTATGGAGAAACGCGTTTTCAGCAGACCTACTCATTAAACTAAGACGGAGGGATACATGACTCACAATATTTATTTTTTCTTAATCTTCTCAAATAATTAAGTATGTTAAACTAAGACATGGAGTAACATGTATCAACATAATCATAAAAATATGATACTTATAAAACTTTGAGATCATTTTTTTTTAGTTTCGATACATAGAATTTATTTGTATAATAACATCACTTTAATTTCCTATTTCATTTCAGAAAAATATCTTTTTTTGGTGTCTTATGAAATTATATCATTTTCATATTAGTTATTGATTTAAATGTAATTATATGGACTTCCAAGTCACATATAGCAATATTTATAGTAAAAATAACCTTTTAACGTCTCAAAAAAAATAATTTTGCTATTGATCAAAAGTAATTTTTTTTATCTTAAAATGAATGTTTCAAAATAAATTATATTTTCTTCAAATTAATTAAGAATAAATTTTAAATATTTATTTTGATACAAATAAAATAAAATAGATGGCATATCAGTTTAAACTCCTTAAATAGTCACACTTCACACTTCACACACTATACCATTCCAACGAGCCTTCGCGCTTTTTTTTATTTTTTGAGGCTTGCCCATCTCGAGTCAAGCCCCTTTTTTGTGTAAGTCAATTTACTAACAAGTCCCTCAATTCTCTGAAATTTCCTTAAAATCCCCCCAGAGGCGCCTAATATTAACTAGGAAGGGATAATCATCTACTCTAACCACTGGAGGGAGTCGAACCCAAGACCTCCGTGTTAGTGTTTCAGTGCTCTGGCCATCAGGTCAAGTCCTGATGGTTAACGAGCCTTCGCTCTGGTAGCATAGAACTTGGATTATTTTTTGGGAGTTCCCGAGTTCGAATTCCTCCTCCCTTATTGTAATTTGTAATATTGTAATTTGGCACAAAAAAAAAAATTAAAAAAAAATCCTTGTACCCAAAAATCTTTATTTCCATACTTAGAAAGATATTCCTCACACAAGCTACCACAAGAAGGAAAAACTAATTGATTTTTTGAGGTAAATATGAATATGGACACACTTTGAAAAGCTTGTCCTAATCATCTTTTATTAATCAAATAAATCAAAACAAAGAAAAAGCCCCTTTACCAAGTTTTTTTATCCAATTTAAGCAATGAGCCACCACAATTAATTGGTGGTTTATGTCAAAACAAATGCCTACCATTAAAGTAGTGAGTACAATTAGCCATTGCATGCTTGTTTTGAAAAAAAAAAAAAACTAATAATTTTTGCTTTAATGATATATGTAAACTGTTTATTAATTAAGAAAATTGACAAAAATATATTGTTGTTAGATCGATGTTCACATTTTCTTCAACTTGTTTTTAAATTTAATACTTCCTCCGTCCCGATTTAATATTTTTAGTATTACTTTACACAAAAATTAATAAAACGTAAATTTTGTGAGTATAAAAAGTAAAGTAGGAGAAAAAATGTCGATAGAGAATAATAAGTGAATTGTTATTTTGAGTGTAACAAGTGAGTCACATTGTCCATTTTAATAAAGCAAACTAAAATTGTAACTCATTGAAAATATTATTTTTGGAATAATACTCAATTAAAAAAATGGGCACAATTGGATATTTTAACGAGGGTTAGCGGAAGACTTGATAGATGTCAATTACTAGAAGAATTTAATCGATCCTAGCAAGAGACCTTCAACCCACGTTGAATTGCGCACGATTGCCGAAAATTGAACGAAAGGAGAACACTCAAACTTTCGGATTTAACAGAGTAAACACTCAAATTTTATTAATCAACAACTGATTTTCGAAATTACATATAACCTTAATTATATAGTGACCATAGGACTTGAAAAACAAGTCAAAAACTTCCCAAATTAACCCTAGTCTATATAGTAACATAATCAATCAATAAAACCTTAAAATAAAGTCCTAATATACTTCTAATACCAAAAATACTAACAACCTAATATTAAATTCGAAAATGACAATAAAAATAATAATTAAAATTAAAATTAAACCTAAAACCCTAAAATACGTTGAAGCCTGTTTGCAGCTGCCGCCGCCTTGCACGGACGCTCCACACGTTGACCTGCATCATTCTCGCCTCCTTTGAAAAATTCGTCCTCGAATTTGCAGCAAGTTGTCGTCGAATCTTGATCATTGCATAAAAAATATTTGTAACGATCCTCTCATTGAAATAATACTTGAACACTTGAAATATTCCTTTATAACCTTGTCGAACTTTAAACTTGCTTACTTGAGTAACAACCTCCATCCAATCCGTCCAATGTAATCTAATAAACTCATGAAGTAACAAATCTTTTATGTTACTAGAAGAAAATGTCTTTGAATGAGGGATATCAAACGGATCAACGAATCGATGACTAATAATCTCTTCATCATAAATCGAAAGCTGAAACCACTCAATCATAGATTGTGGAAAAGGTGTATCGAAAAAAGGTAGGACGCTATCAAACTGACAATTTTCACAATCACACTTATCATATTTTGGTGGTTTTGACCAATCGATTGGGAGTTCGGAAGTTGTCGATTCGACGAAAGGCCACGAAATATCACCACCATCAGAATCCACCACCCAGTCTCGCTGTCCGTCGCTGCCACCAGGTCTAGGCTGATTCCTCCGAGTCTGTTGATTAAACAAGTCGGTCATTCAGGCCGTTAACTGTTCCATCAACAACTCCATACGTTGATCTACGATGGATCCGATGCGTTCCTCCAGAACCGCCTCATCTCGCTCATAGATCGCTTCCACAGTTTGTCTCTTCTGTCTCCGAACCATTCTTCCTAGAACGAACGAAAAGCTCTGATACCAACTGACGTAGCGGAAGACTTGATAAATGTCAATTACTAGAAGAATTTAATCGATCCTAGCAAGAGACCTTCAACCCACGTTGAATCGCGCACGATTGCCGGAAATTGAACGAAAGGAGAACACTCAAACTTTCGGATTTAACAGAGTAAACACTCAAATTTTATTAATCAACAACTGATTTTCGAAATTACATATAACCCTAATTATATAGTGACCCTAGGACTTGAAAAATAAGTCAAAAACTTTCCAAATTAACCCTAGTCTATATAGTAACCTAATCAATCAATAAAACCTTAAAATAAAGTCCTAATATACTTCTAATACCAAAAATACTAACAACCTAATATTAAATCCGACAATGACAATAAAAATAATAATTAAAGCTAAAATTAAACCTAAAACCCTAAAACACGTTGAAGCCCGTTTGCAGCTGCTGCCGCCTTGCACGGACGCTCCACACATTGACCTGCATCAGTTAGTCAAACGAGTTAAAAAAAATGAGATTTGCATGTTTAATTCATCGTGTGCACTACACATAACTAATTAAAAGAAAGAGGTTATCAGTCGGATAATTAATCCACTAGGAATTTATTGAAATTACAAAAATCAAGTTTACATTTTTAATTCAATATAAATGTTGCATATTATTTATTTATTTATTAACTTGATTGGATTTTGATAAAAAATTTGTACAAGTGAGGGACAATGGCAGATCAAGAATGATGAAAGGTAACTTTGCACGCCGAAAAATGACCGCAACATTTGGCTCGCCGTACTCCCATGAAAGAAGGACAAAGAAAAGTACCTTAAATAATTAGCCCCAATATGCACGTCGAGTATCGACGGGTTACTCCCTAATTTTATTAATAAAGCAAACTAAAATTTTAAACTGAAACATGCTATAAAGAAAAAAAAAAATCTTAAATTGAGACGGAGGAATTGATTTATGCGTAGATGTGTTGCTACATATTTTTGGTTGCCTCAAATCCCACAAAAATTTTATTGCAGACTTCAAGAAACAAAATCTATGACTAGTATTATTACAAAAACTAGTAACTACAATTGCAATAACTCGTAATCTCTCCTCCTCAAAATGTTTTTTTTATTTTTTTATCATTATAACAAACAAATTTTTAATAATAATTATATATTAATTTAAGAGGCTTTAACCAATATATGTACTTTCACTAAATGAATAATACCATTAAGGACTGACATGTTTAAATCTCGCCGATAAGTCTCTTGACCATTTTGTTCATATCACTCTATTTTTCACAGTTATGTGATTTCACAATTATGTGATTTTACATTTATGTGATTTCAAAATTATAATAAATTGATTTTCCCTCAAAATTTTTAAATTTAATATCTTAAAATCTAAAAATCGAAAAAAATAATTTGTAACCGCCTTATTAATCATATCGTCAAAATGACTCAAACAAGTACATTAAAGATATGATTCAAATTTTAAAAATAAGAATTTTATTTTTCGCTTGTAAAAAATTGAAAAAAACGTTTTTTATTTCTCAATGATTTCACAAATGTATGATTATACAGTTGTGTGATTTCACAGTTGCTTAATTTCACAGTTATATAATTACACAATTTTTTTTTCATTTTTCACATGTAAATCATTTATCAATTGATTTCACAATTGTATGATTACACATTTTTGTGATTTTCCAACTGTATGATTACACAATTGTGTGATTACACAGTTGTATGATTTAACAGTTGTGTGCTTTCACAGTTGCGTCATTTTTAATTTTTCACTTCTAAAATCATTTCTCAATTGATTTCACAGTTGTGTCGTTTTACAGTTGTATGATTACACAGTTGTGTGATTTCACAGTTGTATCATTTTTAATTTTTCGCTTGTAAAATTATTTCTCAATTGACTAGGTGATAACCCGTGCTTCGCACCGCACGGATACCATTCTGCTATTTTGTTGTTGATAGTTTTACTTTATACACTTTCGATTCTAGTTTTAGGCAAATGGTTAACTATTAATAGAATATACATCCGTGCTTGGCACGAATACAATTTACTTTAGAAAGACAATTGTTTTATTTAGTTTACTAATATCACTTTTATTAAAAGTAATAAAAATAATGAGAAGAATATAGATAGTCTTTATGTGATGCTCTATATTTCAAACTCTTCCAAAATTTCTCCTAGTGGCGTAAACATAAATTTCTTTTCTTACATTTTTTTTTGAAAGATTATTATGTGTACTCATATTTAGTTACTAATACCACTTTTAGTACAAGTAGAACAAAAAATGAATGAGAGAAATATAGAAAGTCTTGTGATCTCCTAATAAACATGGATGTTTTAATTGTTATAGCATTAAATAGGTTCAAGAGAGACATATTGATGTGGCACCACGTGACACTAAATTTCAAGTTTTTTTCAAAACTTGTCCACGTTTAATAATCATAAGTTTCTTCCTTTACAATACTTCTTCCGTCCCATTGATAGTTTCACTTTTTGCCAAAACGGATGTCCCGTTAAAAGCTTCACCTTTCCTAAAATGGCAAAAAATCTTTACTATTTCACCCACTAATTCTCTCTCCTACTTTACTTTTACACTCACAACAATTTTCAAATTTACTATTCCCTCCACTCATTCTCTCTCATATTTTACTTTTATACTCACAGCACTTTCTCCACTATTCTTTTTTCTTAATTTACGTGCCAAGCTCAAAATGGTGAAGTTATCAACGGGACGGAGGGAGTATATTTTAGAGAGATTGTTATTTGTACTTATATTTGGTTACTAATACCACTTATAATGCAAGTAGAAGAAAAAGAAAAAGAATGAGAGTAATATATAAAATTTTGTAGTTTTCTAATAAATTCTTCAAATAATTAATATTTATGGATGTTTTAATTGTTATAGCATTAAATAGGGGTCAAAATACATTTACCCCCTCAACTAATCATCAAATCCCATTTCACACCCTTGCGCGAAATTCACCTCACTATGATACCCAATGGTAAAATTATCCCACTTTGTCCCCTAGATTCTAACAAACGTTGAAAATTTAATGAAATTGGTATGTGCATATTACATGCGGGATAAATACATCATTTATATTTTTTAATTGCACTAAGAAAATAATTAAAAAAAAAACTCCACTTAGAAAATTAAATAATGTCTTCTTAAAATAATAAAAATTTAATAAGGTAAAAAAGAATATTATTATTAATTTCTTGTATACGAAAGAGTTAGCAAATTAAACAGGAAAGAATAAAATAATATGATGCTGCAAGGGACGTGTCTTGATCAACCTTAGTCTAGCAATTAGGTAGATCTCCTAGCTTTGACGTGAAACAAATGAACACACGACTAGCCGGGATGGTCTCCGGCTAAGATCCTCCGGCGTGATGATGAGATATCACGTATTTTGCTTATAAACTATAATTGAATGTATTGAAATCAATTGAATAGCAAATAAGGCATTACCTTCTAACGTTGGATGTTGTGAGGTATTTATAGCCTTAGTGTTGTAGTAGGATTGTATTAAATCCCTAGGATCGTATTGAATCCCGTAAATCATGGAGATAATATCAGCATAACGTACTTCGAGATTGTAGGAGGCAGTTATGGAAAGAGTCTTTGGTCGACGTACGTCTCTGTAGGTCGAGGTCATCTGAGTAGATTAAGGTCGACCTGACTTTGTATAATAGCTAGATAGAATTCGTATAAGGAGATGATCGTAGGTCGGACAAAGCTAGGTCGGGACCAAGAATGGTCGGACAATGAGCTAGGTCAACTGATCCTTGATGTTGGGTCATGGGCCTTGTAATAACTGGGACGGTCCCCTTGATGATGTTTCTGTAATAATGTCTGAATAATTGAGCTTTGTACGTTGGTCCTAGCCTGTCACTTTTATTCCGTTCAGTGGCCCTTAACTTTCTGAGTTGACTTTGTCGACTAGGAAGTTATGAAAAATTTGTGGAGTCTTAAGTAGCTCGTAGTTGGATGATCGACACTGTTGATTGGTCGACGTTGTCAGATGGTCGACTGAGTTGACGTGGCTTGATCTCGACCATTGACTTTTTTGACGATTGGATTCGTTAGAGTGCCGTAATGACTATATGGTACGACGTTTGGACATTCGCCTAGGGAAATGGTGCTGGCATTAATTGGAGAAATTATCCGTTGTGCCCCTAAACCTTTCCAATTCAGGTAAGGATTTGGATAAGTATAAAAAGTCAAATCCTTTTCCTTTTTCAACTTTACAATCCCCAAACTTTCGAATATACATCAAGAACAAAAAGACAAGGAGCTTTCGATATCCCTTTGCAACCGAGTTTTCGTAGTTTCTGATCTCCCCTTCTGTTATGGGTATTTTTCAGCATGGTGACATCTTCAGTTGCTCCTGCATGTCAAGACGTTATTCCACTGTAAGTATTACTTAATATTTACTAATTCATTTTTTCATAATATTTCTATTATTATTTTACAGTAAATAAGAGAGATAAACACGGGATACTTTCAAGCACGTTCAACCTATCTTCAACGGCAAAGTGGACTTGGTCTTGTGGACGTTGAGGAGATAAGCTTGGATGCCGAGATTATAGGAACTACTTCTTACCCGTTCATAGTTGTTCTTATTTAAGGGGAGATGGAGACGAAAAAACACACGTTCTTTTACACATACTACGCACACATTATTTGTAATCCTCTCCATCATCTTTCGCAATTGTAATCTCAATTCTTATAGTGAAACATTTAAGGTTGGAGACCTAACTCCCGGGGTTTTTTCCGAAGAGGTTATCATCTCTAAGATTTTTCTCGTTAACAAATCGTTGTGTCACTCTTTACTTTCATGTCTTTGTTCCATTTAATCGAATTCCATAGTCCCCTCCTTGTTATTTAAATCCATACACTTGTTAAAGTTAAGATTCTACATTATTTTTTTTCTACCAAAACAATTTGGCGCCCACCATGGGGCCACGTGGTTTATTGGTTATTTGGATCATTTCCTAAGAGAATTCGTCATGTCAACCACTCCCAATGTGTCCGCCGCCGGCAAGGGTACCGCCGTCACTCCAACATCACGAGGTAGAACCAGCTTATTGCCGCCACCTCCTCAGACGGGACCTCAGCAAACGCAACCTTCAAAGACTCCACAAAAGAAAGCGGCCTCTTCCAATGTGGATGCTGACATCCGGAGTATCCTGACCAGGTTGAATCAGAGGTTGGATCAGCAAGATAACAATTCGAAGGTGCTGGCCAATTCCATGATTAAGATGCAAAAGGATCAACAGCTCATCGCTTCTGTAAGTACCCAAATCTGGCTCATGCCTTTCGGTTAAGTTTTCCGGCAATTTCCCGGACTTTCCTAAAGTTCAGGAGCAATTCCGGAACTGTTCCGAACCTTCCGAGGGCTGAAGGGACTGCTTTAAATTAAAGAAACACGTTTTTCTTTTATGCAAAATTCCTTCTAGAAAGGCCACCTTGCATGATTCTAGAAAGATGCTGAGTCATACAGGATAATGCCGCACGGCTGCATTAGGAGGGAACTCCTGGCCGCACGGCTTCATTGGTCTTATCCAGACTGCCTATAAATAGAGCCCTCCTCTACCCATTTTAAAATACACATACAACCAATTTCCAACATAAAAACTCTCCTAAAATATCCCACGAAGATCAGGAAGCTGAAGGTGCCAAGAAGCCACCCCCTCCTCCTTGAAGCCTCCAAAAGTTGGTCCTTCCACTAGGCAAGATCCAAAGAAGAAGAGGTCACCACCATTGGTAACCTCTCACCCCCTTACCTTGCATTATACTTGTTTATGTGATATAATTGCTCCTTGCATTAACATATTACCATTATATTGCTTGGGACTTGGTATTTGTTGTTAAAGATCCTATCTTTATTCATATAAATCATACCCCCTTTTCCCTTTGCATCCTTTGCATGAAATAAGCATCATTTGCTCATAAAAATGTGATCTTTGGCATCCTTTGCTCATAAAAATGTAGTCTTTGCATTAAAGGTGCATCCTTTGCACCTAAAACTCATTTTCATGCATAAAAATGCATCCTTTGCATATAAAAATCATGTCTTTACAATAAAGGTGCATCATTTGCACCTAAAACCCATTTTCATGTACCAAGATGCATCCTTTGCACTAAAAATCATGTCTTTATAATCAAAGTAGCATCCTTTGCTTTCAAAATGTAGTCTTTATGCATCCTTTGCATACAAAACACTATTTTTCCACATAAAAATGCATCCTTTGCATTAAAAATTCTTTCTTTACATAAAAATGCATCCTTTGCATTAAAAATCCTTTCTTTACATAAGAAGCATCCTTTGCAAATCAAAGAGCATCCTTTGCACCCAAAAATGTCATCTTTTCACTAAAAATGTCATTTTTAACATGCATTCCCCTAGTCCCCAATTGGTACTTGATGCAACCTTTGGAACGGACCGGTGTAAAGATCCTATCTTTACATCATTTCTTCCATTAAAGGTGCCACAATCTCTTTAGAAAGGGATAAACCTTGAACCTATATCTCCGATTATCGCTTGAGACGAGCATGATAGCTCCAATATAAGGTCAATCGTCTCAAGGCGTAGGATTGATGGGCTAAGGACACTCCTTTCCTAAAGAACCCCATTTTGGACTATAAAAGAGAGTCCTTCTCTTGATCACGCAAAGACCCAAGGTCAAATAGTGATGATCACAAATCTAAGATGAGGACGGGATCAAAGTCCCGAACACATAAAAATCCAAGGAATCCCGAGCGACAACCAACTAAATGGTTTGTACGTTGGGAAGACAACTTGGAACATTTCCCCCCCCCTCTCTTTTCAACACATGCACACAAGAAAGCACACAAGCAAGCAAGAAAAATGGAATCTAGGGAGACTTGCTACGGCAAGGCACCTTGGGTGAACGACGATCCGTTCTTTCCAAGGGGTAACTTAACCTCCGAACCCTAAAAACCTTTTTTTCAAAGTTTTGAATAAATCAAAATGGCGTGGCGACTCCGTTTTTTCAAATTAAACCGGATGTTTTCAAACTCGCGTGAATCCAAACTAAAAACAAAAAATAGAATTTGGGCACACATTCACAGTTTGGCGACTCCGCTGGGGAACTTACTGTTATACAGTGATGCCATTTGGGCTTAAGAACGCCGGGGCTACTTACCAAAGGGCAGCGACCGCGCTTTTTCATGACATGATCCACAAGGAGATTGAGGTCTACGTCGACGACATGATAATCCACTCCAAAGGCGAGGATGGACATCATTTGGTTGACCTGCGAAAGTTCTTTGAGAGGCTGAGACAACATTCCATGAGACTAAACCCTGCTAAATGCACCTTCGGAGTGACAAGGGGAAAAGTGCTTGGGTATATGGTCACGGAGCGAGGTATCGAAGTCGACCCCCGAAAGATCAAAGCCATTATGGACATGAGGCCACCTCAAACCCAGACAGAAGTCAAAAGCTTTATGGGCAAATTGCAGTACATCAGCCGTTTCGTCAACCAGTTGACCACTATGTGCGAGCCCATCTTCAAGCTCATGAAGAAGAATGTAGACACAGAATGGACCGAAGAATGCCAGGATGCCTTTGACCAGATCAAGGCGTACTTAGTACATCCTCCGGTACTATGCCCCCCACATAGACAGAAACCTCTTCTGCTCTATCTCACTGTCACTGATACGACAGTTGGGGCTATGCTTGCTCAGGAGAAGAAAGACTCTCGGGTAGAAAATGCCATTTACTTTGTCAGCCGGAAGCTGCAGGGGAGTGAGCTCAATTACTCAGCATGTGAAAAGACTTGTGCAGGACTAGTCTGGGTAGTCGGTAAGCTGAAGCATTATATGCAAGCCCACCCTGTGAACTTGGTCTCGAAAATGGACCCCATCAAGTACATCTTTGATAAGCCTTCCCTCTCGATGCGTCTAGCAAAGTGGTCCTTCTTCTTAGCTGAGTATGACATCAACTATGTGACCAGAAAGGCAATCAAGGGTCAAGCATTGTCAGACCATCTGGCAAATTTTCCCAGTAATGAGGACCGCGGGCCTGAACCCCAATTCCCCGATGAAGGGATCTTTGTAGTCGAGCCTGAAAACCGATGGCAGCTATTCTTTGACGGAGCTGCTAACAAAAGAGGAAATGGCGTAGGGATGCTACTGGTTGATCCGAAAGATGAGCACACGCCCATAGCCCTTAAGCTAAACTTCCCTGCCACGAACAATGTTGCCGAATACGAAGCCTGCATTGCTGGTTTAGAAGCTGCCTTAGAAAGGAATGTCAAGGAGCTTGAAGTTTATGGAGACTCAGCCCTGATCATCAACCAGGTCTCCAACAAATGGAAGACTGTGGATCCTAATCTTCAGCGATATCATGCCTATATGGAGGAGTTGACTGGACAGTTCAGAGAAGTGACTTTCCACTACTTGCCAAGGGAAAAGAACAGATTCGCAGATGCCCTAGCTACTCTAGCCTCACTGGTAGAGATCCCCGAGGGAAAAGCCATAAAACCCTTCAGAGTGGGTAGAAGAGAAGCCCCGACTTTCTGTTATGAAGTAGACTTGGGACCTGAGCCTATCAAGGAACCCTGGTACAATCAAATTTACCAATTCCTCAAAGATGGAGAGTCAGCTTTCAGAGACGAAGAAGGTAGACCAAAAGAAGGTGTCAAAGCCAAGAGCTTGCAAGCCCTGAAAAGGTTGGCCTCCCATTATGTCATTTTAGGAGGCAACCTGTACAAGAAGCGGTACCAAGGACCACTCCTCTTGTGCGTCACTCAAGAAAGGGCCAGAGAGTTAATGACCGAAGTCCACAATGGTCCCTGCGGTCCTCATATGAATGCTAGAGCCCTGATGCAAGTGATCCTCAGAATGGGTTACTACTGGATTTCCATGGAGACAGACTGTGTCCAACATGTCCGAGCGTGCGACAAATGCCAACGGTTTGCCAACCTCAACCATCTCCCGCCTCATGACCTGTACTGCATGACGACTCCTTGGCCGTTTGCAACTTGGGGTATTGACGTGATAGGGAAGATAATCCCGGCAGGAAGCAATGGGCATGAATTTGTGTTCGTAGCCGTCGACTACTGCACCAAGTGGGTAGAGGCCAAGTCCTACAAGGTCCTCACTTCCAAGAAGGTGGCCCAGTTTATCAAGGAAAACATAATGTGTAGATATGGGGTGCCCAATGAGATCATTTCTGATAATGGGTCGCACTTTGAAGGAGACTGCGATAGGTTACTGTCAGAATTCAGAATCACTCACCACAAGTCATCCCCATACAGACCTCAGACTAACGGAGCCGTGGAAGCTGCTAATAAGACGCTCGAACGAATCATCCGGAAAATGGCCATCCGTGGTCTTGATTGGCCCGAAAAGCTGCACCTGGCACTCTGGGGCTACAGAACGTCTGTCAGAACAGCCACAGGAGAAACTCCTTTTGCCCTAACCTATGGGATGGAAGCAGTGTTACCAGTGGAGTTGGAAATTCCGTCATTAAGGGTCCTCCTGGAAAACAGTATCAACGAAGTAGAATGGCTACGTAGCCGGCATGATGAGTTGGCCCTGCTTGATGAAAGAAGGCTAAAAGCCATGGAGCACACCCGAGCCTACCAGAGGCGAATGGCCCGAGCATTTGACAAAAAAGTCAAAGCCAGAGACATCAAAGAGGGTGACTTAGTGTTGAAAGTGAAGCCCCCTACCAGAGACAACCCCCTGAAAAAATGGGAACCCGTTTGGATCGGCCCGTATGTGGTGCAGAAGATACTATCGGGAGGAGCCATGAAGCTTGCAGACCTGGATGGCAATCCATTTGTCCACCCAGTCAACGGTGATAAGCTCCGAAGATACTATGTCTAAAATAATATTAAAAAAAATTAAATTAAAAAAAAAAGAAAAAATTTTAGTGCAAAAAAGAGTAATACCCAGCTAGGCTGAAAACCCAAAAAGGGCGGTCTAGGCAAAAAACAGGGTTGCACATATAAAAAAAAAATCTTAATGCAAAAAGAGTAATGCCCAGCTAGGCTGAAAACCCAAAAAAGGGCGGTCTAGACAAAAAACAGGGCTGCACATAATTTTTTTTTCAAAAGTTCACCAGAATGAACTACGGAGACCTGAGCCCCTTAGTCTTTCTTGTAAAAGGGGAACGTAGGCAGCCATTTATGGTTCGGTCTAAACAATAAAAAAGGGCGATCAAATTTTCATAAAATGCGTCCTAAACAATAATAAAGGATATTCAAGTTTTCATAAAACGGGTCCTAATTAATAAGACATCTGAAATTTCCATGAAATTGTGTCTTGTTTAATTTCTAAGATAATATCTCTTGTTCATTACAAGTTAAAAACTTCTTGATGAGTTCAAGCACGGTCTACTCTTGACTCTGCTAACCTGCTACAAAGATCTAAAATACAATAAAATGCCTAATAAACTACTGTGTTTGCAAAATGGCAATAAGGAGATCCTAAGAAAAGATCTCGCCGTCATTCACCGAGTCTTCTTTGGTCTTCTTCCCTTTACCTCGACCCCATCGAGTTTTCTTTCTCTTCTTCTCCAAGATGTCGGTCTCCCTCATCCCGATCTCTGGTATCCTCACTGGAGCCTCCATCAGACCGGTGTCAATAAGTGCCCTCTCAATACGGGCACGAGTCCGCCCTTCCTCCCTCTGAGCCTCGGCCAAGGGAGCGACTTCGTAAAGCCTCTTATATCGAGCCTCCATATCTTTGATAAGGTCACCCGACCGGTTATGGCGACTCGCCTTAGCTTCAGCCTCCTCGTAGTCCTACTCGAGTCACAGCCGCCCCAATAAAGCCTGACGCCTCTCTCCCAATATGACCTGAGTCGCTCCCATCTCCCTCTCATACCAATCCAAGTAGGCCGTGGTCAAGATGGTACTCTTCCTGCTCTTGAGAATGGCCCTGGGTGGGAAAATGGCATATGTCCAAGCCCTCGAGAAGAATGAAAAGCTGGCTGGATCTCTCATGTCTAAGGACACCACCTCCATGGTGTGGATGTCCTCCCAATCGCCCAACGGCTCCTGTAAAGCCTCAAACTGCCTGGATACCAAGCAGGGTATGTAGAAGGATGACCAGCAAAGCCCTGGAACCCTTACCACATAGGACTCCGAAATGTCCTCCCGGGTCCGCAACCTCCAGCGAGGTACCCACCAGCGAATATCCGAAGTGGATAAACTAGCCATCATCGCCTCCCCCACCCGGTCCTCATTGCCGAGGTAAACCCGTTCGGGAAATCACCCAAGGGCACCGAGTCGGCAAAGCCCCCGGCAAAGCCCCGAACCTCTCCCCGCAGCCCATAAAGTCAACACGGCCGGACTCCTGCACCTCATAAAACGGTCTCCTCTAGCCATCCTATCAATGCCATGAAGGGTCTCACCCAAAACCAATGGGACAATGTCCTTCCCAGCCCTGCAATCCCTAACCATGTCCAAGAGACCACCATGACAGACTCCCACGGACTCAGCAGTGAACAGGGACGAGAATATGCAGAGGATAAATGCATCCATAGCCACCGTGGTCGTAGCCATATCCGGGGACCCGAACCTGCCCGGGATATCAGAAAGGTCAATCCTATCCGGAGCTATCATCATCCCCTCAGCCTCTCCCAGAGATATCTGCAGAAAAGATGCAAGCTTTGCCGCCACCGGCACATCTTCGATCAGAGGAATCGATATAGCCTCAATTTCTGGACCCCCAATCAAGGCTCGGAAGTCTTCATAGGTTGGGACAATCTCATTGTAAGAAAAGCAGTAAACGTGTCTCCGGACGTCCCAAAACCTTGCTGCTGCTCTCAAAAGGTCCCAATCAGGCGGGAGATCCTTCAAATGCCATAAAGATTTGACCTTGAAGGTAGAATCAAACAGCCCCTTGTGAGATTGAAAGTTATATCTCACCCAAGATTGAAGATCGGACAGAAAGCGGTCTCTTTTCCCCCTTTGCAATCTGACAGGCTTCTCCATTGCAAGATGATCAAAGTTGACATCTTTAGGTCAAATATGTGCTCTGGGAACAGTTGGGACAAGTTTAGAGTGAAAATGAAATGAAATGGCCAAGCCTTGATTTTATTTTGAAAAAGACCACCTGCATACAGACCGTGAGCCGCACGGCCTCTTTTGCTCCAGAGACCAGACCGCACGGCTTCATTTGCCTGATGTGGAAAACAATCTGCAGCAACCAAAGTTGCTGCCCAAGAGGAGTTCTCACCCCACTTTCTCAATGAAACCTGTCCCAAAACATGTCCAAAGACCATCCAAGCAGTTATATACAATCATAAATCATTTTGGCCCAGTTTCAGCCTCAATTCCAAGCAAAAAGGCAGCCTCAAGGCTCAAGTAATATGCAAATTCATAAAGCATAAATTTAAAAAGCAAATAAAACATTAATACATTGTTTTCGCCCGATCGGCGCCCAAATAAAGCAAAAAATAAACAAAATGTGCATAAAATTGTTCATTGTTTGTTTTTCCTCCTAAATCGATTCTAGAGACCTCCTAGGCCTCCGATTCCTCCTCATCGCTGCTCAGCTCATAGAAGCTCGCCTCTCTCATCAAATCCTCGCTATCACTCACATCAGAAAGATGAACATTCACATGTTCATACTCAGCTAGCTGCTCCAGGATGCCGGCATTTGGTCCCTGCCCCCGAGGCAAGGCACTGGAGGAGTACTATGAAGCTGATGAGGTGGATGCCGTGCCCCCTACGTGCCTCCTTTTGCGCACGGGCTCCTTTTGCGCACGGACCGGGACACATCTTTCCAGCCCCTATTCTGCCTGACCAAGCCGTCATAAGTGCGAGCTGAAACCTGAGAAAAAGAGAAGGAAATCTCAGAATTGCAAAAAAGCAAAGAAGTCTGAAAAGGGAAAAGACCCTAAAGTGTACTCACAGTGCTGTCCGGCGGCAGAGTATACTGGGGCTCCCTCGTGTCGGGGACAGGTATCCTGAACCTCCTCGATACCCCATTGACTACATAAAAGAGATGAGCAGGAGGCATCGGCGGGTCAGTAGGCTCCTGGCCTTCCCCATACCCCGAGTGACAAGCCTGCCTTCACTAGCTTCGTGGCATCCTCGCCGCCGCTCCACAAAGATAGCATAAGGGGTAGCCATGTCAAAGTACTCCTTCGCCCGCTACGCCCGCCCGGGTACCTAGCAATGTCATCCGCCGACCAATCCCCGGGCCGCAAAGATCCGTGGCCGGAGGATCATGGGGGTAATGGCATCCAATGGAGGGATATGGCCATGCCGCTCGGAAAAGCGGTCCCCGGATAAATGACATCACATGTCGCCCTGGCCAACCACCGTCTTCGCCTCGTCGCTCCACGGCCTCTCCTAGCAAAATCTCTCGGATACCTACCCCAAGGGTAGAAGTCCACTCCATCGTGTCCATCCTCGTTGATGACTCGGTCTCACCATCTTGTAGTCAAAGGTGATCCGGGTCTTCCCGGTGAACTTGTCTCTCGCATCTCCCTCCAACAGATCATAGCGGGAAGATGGTAGATCACTCTGCCGGTTCCACGGAAAGAACCCGATCACCTCGCAAAACTGCACTCCGCATGTTCAAAACATCAAAAGGGTCATTTTCTCTCATAAAGTCTCAAGACAAGAAAAGAGAAAGGAAAGAAGGTGAGAATACCTCAAGAGCAAAGGAGAAACAATCCATCGAAGCAAATTTTTATTCCGCCGTACATGTCCAGGAGAAGTAAAGCTCTGCCAATCCGACCTCGCCCCAAGAGACCGTCCCAATCCCGTCAACATCCTCCAAGGAGTCAAGAAGGCAAGTCATAGCCAGCGTCCCAGCATTGGCAAAAATGGTGACTGACAGCATCAACCACACAAAAGCCCTCGCAAGCCGGCGGGCAGTCACCTCATTAGCAAGAAATCCCCGCATGCGCTTACGGGATCGCCACCTCCACGTTCCTAGTCTCCATCCCGAGCCCCTTAGGAATAAGCTCAAACCCAACCAAAGCTCTAAACTCCTCCGCCGTGATATGGTTCCTCCAGGTCACAGCCTCCCGTGAACCGTAAGCCGGTGATAGCAAGTGAAATCTACAGCGTCACCGTCGCCCCCTGGCCTAAGGTGAAAGCTGTGGGTGGTATCCCACCAGTACTCCGAAAGGGCCTGGATCAAGCCCTTGCTCTTCGAGGTAACATGAATGCCTCTGCCGATAGCCTCAATGAACAAATCAAGGCCGGTAGCCCTCACTAGCTGCTTAGGGTTCACCCCATCCTTCTCAAAATCGGGCATCCTCTCCCACAGCCTCACTGCAATCTCAGAAGGTCCCTTAGACTTGTTCTCCTGTAGACAAGCACAGCAAAAGAAATGTGTCAGTCCTTCATCTCATTTCAAAAGCATGCATATATTCAAAAGTGCACATATTTTCAAGAGAAAAGCATTCATAAAAAATTTCTAGCATCCTATGCGTAGAAAAATGTGTCTTTCATCACTTGAAACACGTCATGTCAAGCACATTGCTCTCCTAAGCACAAAATCCCAATTTTCAAAATTATTTGCACATAAGCATTAATTTTTCAAAAAATATGGCATGCATGAATCCTTTTCATCATCCAGAATCCCGTTTTATCATCCATGATAAAAAATTGACCTAGTTCTAGCACATGCAAGGACTCCGTCACATTTTAGACAATTATTTTACTCTATTTTCAAAAAATGGGTCATTCTCATTATTTCTTAAGAAAATTGCACATGCATGTTCGTTTATCTTCTTAGCCTCATTGGTTAATCATTAATATTCCAAAATCATCATCAAAAATCCTAGGAAAATTTGAGAAATTCCTAAAACTCGGGTCAAGCCCTAAAACCAATCAAAATTCAATCAAAATCGACGAAATTGAGCAAATTAAGAATGCTTACCCCAACCGATTGAGGATTCGTCGATTTGTGCTCCCTCCTGCCCGGATAGAGCTCCGATGGAGGCGTAAGGAAGTCATACTTCCTCTCCGTGCGGACAAGCTCTCTCCTCCTCCTTCGAGCGGCCTCGGAGATGTTCCTCCTTGCTTGCCTTGGCATAGGATTCCCCTCCGGATCCATCTCAATCAGTAGAAGCAAGGGATTGAAGGATTTTTTGGAAAAATTCTCTCCCTCCTCTCTCTCTTTCTCGGCAGTTTAAGGGCGGCAACAATGCCCAATGCCCGTTCAAATCTGATTTTAAATAATCTGGAAAAATCAGACTTCTAGCCGGGCGGCTTCTTTTGCCCTGAGCAGAAATTACAGTTTTGCCCCTGGACTTTCCACTTGGGCATATAATTCCTGTTATCCTTTAACTAGGATAACGTCGTTTTCCAAAAGATATCCGTTATCTCCTAAGCAAATATACTTTCCTCCCCAGTCGCCTCCGTTACTTCCGTTATAACGGAATGACGCTAGGTGACAACCTCCGAATTGTCAGAACTCTAAACTTTAGCTACCTCTATCACGAATAGAGAAGTACGCTCAAGTTCTCCAAACTTAAGCTACCTCTATCACAGATTGAGAAGTACGCTCAAGTTCTCCAAACTTTAGCTACCTCTATCACAGATTGAGAAGTACGCTCAAGTTCTCCAAACTTTAGCTACCTCTATCACAGATAGTGAAGTACGCTCAAGTTCTCCAAACTTTAGCTACCTCTATCACAGATTGTGAAGTACGCTCAAGTTCTCCAAACTTTAGCTACCTCTATCACAGATTGAGAAGTACGCTCAAGTTCTCCAAACTTTAGCTACCTCTATCACGGATTGAGAAGTACACTCAAGTTCTCCAAACTTTAGCTACCTCTATCTCCTCGATAGTGATGTAATCTTTAGTTTAATCAGGTGACAACCTCCATTAATTGTCAATCAGGTGACAACCTCCATTAATTGTCAAAATCTCAAGGATCCTAGACATCGTTCCTAACTATCTAGTGATGCTTGAACTACGATCAAGGCTTGATTCCTCCGGGATACGTAGGAAGCCTTTCATAAAGGGTCCAGCCATCCGACCGCAGTGGTCATCCTCTTCCATCATCGCTCCTTAGTGGTGAGGCAGCCTTTCATAAAGGTCCATCCATCAGACCACATCGATCGCCCCTTTGTCATTCATCACTCCTCAGTGGTGAAGTAGCCCCTCATAGAGGTCCATATACCCGACCACCTCGGTCACTTCTAGCATATCCTCAGTAGGATCAATCGCTTGACCTCCCAGGTCACTTTCTCTTCTATTTCCCCAGCAAGAGACCAGTTTTCTCTTCACCATTCCCCTGCGGATCTTGTTCTGAACTACGGCCTGGCTTGATTCCTCTGGGATACGTAGGTAGCCTACTTTAGGATCAGCCAATTCGTCACATATGACACCCCTTTCCCCAGTGGATATCTTATTCCGAACTACGATTATGGCTTGATTCCTCCAGGATACGTAGGTAGCCTTCCACAGGTTCAGCCACTCGACCACCTTGGTCACCTAATCTGTCTCGGCATTCGCCAGATCAGATCCTTTTCTATCGACAACCCCACTCGCCGCAAGTGACGTTGCCGAGGGGCTTCGTAAGTACCCAAATCTGGCTCATGCCTTCCTGTTAAGTTTTCCGGCAATTCTCGGACTTTCCTAAAGTTCAGAGCAATTCCGGAACTGTTCGAACCTTCCGAGGGCTCAAGGGACTGCTTTAAATTAAAGAAACACATTTTCTTTTATGCAAAATTCCTTCTAGAAAGGCCACCTTGCATGATTCTAGAAAGATGCCGAGTCATACAGATAATGCCGCACGGCCGCATTAGGAGGGAACTCCCGGCCGCACGGCTTCATTGGTCTTATCCGCATCGCCTATAAATAGAGCCCTCCTCTACCCATTTTAAAACACACATACAACCAATTTCCAAAGCATAAAAACTCTCCTAAAATATCCCACGAAGATCGTGAAGTCAAGGTTCCAAGAAGCCACCCCCTCCTCCTTGAAGCCTCCAAAAGTTGGTCCTTCCACTAGGCAAGATCCAAAAAAGAAGAGGTCACCACCATTGGTAACCTCTCACCCCCTTACCTTGCATTATACTTGTTTATGTGATATAATTGCTCCTTGCATTTACATATTACTATTATATTGCTTGGGACTTGGTATTTGTTGTTAAAGATCCTATCTTTATTCATGTAAATCATATCCCCTTCCTTTTGCATCCTTTGCATGAAATAAGCATCATTTGCTCATAAAAATGTGATTTTTAGCATCCTTTGCTCATAAAAATGTGATCTTTAGCATCCTTTGCTCATAAAAATGTAGTCTTTGCATTAAAGGTGCATCCTTTGCACCTAAAACTCATTTTCATGCATAAAAATGCATCCTTTGCATATAAAAATCATGTCTTTACAATAAAGGTGCATCCTTTGCACCTAAAACCCATTTTCATGTACCGATATGCATCCTTTGCACTAAAAATCATGTCTTTATAATCAAAGTAGCATCCTTTGCTTTCAAAATGTAGTCTTTATGCATCCTTTGCATACAAAACACTATTTTTCCATATAAAAATGCATCCTTTGCATTAAAAATCATTTCTTTACATAAAAATGCATCCTTTGCATTAAAAATCCTTTCTTTACATAAGAAGCATCCTTTGCAAATCAAAGAGCATCCTTTGCACCCAAAAATGTCATCTTTTCACTAAAAATGTCATTTTTAACATGCATTCCCCTAGTCCCCAATTGGTACTTGATGCAACCTTTGGAACGGACCGGTGTAAAGATCCTATCTTTACATCGTTTCTTCCATTAAAGGTGCCACAATCTCTTTAGAAAGAGATAAACCTTGAACCTATATCTCCGATTATCGCTTGAGACGAGCATGATAGCTCCAATATAAGGTCAATCGTCTCAAGGCGTAGGATTGATGGGCTAAGGACACTCCTTTCCTAAAGAACCCCATTTTGGACTATAAAAGAGAGTCCTTCTCTTGATCACGCAAAGACCCAAGGTCAAATAGCGATGATCACAAGTCCAAGATGAGGACGGGATCAAAGTCCCGAACACATAAAAATCCAAGGAATCCCGAGCGACAACCAACTAAATGGTTTGTACGTCCGAAAGACAACTTGGAACATTTCCCCCCCCCCTCTCTTTTCAATACATGCACACAAGAAAGCATAC
Source organism: Adenophora triphylla var. japonica (assembly GCA_022495995.1). Classification (NCBI taxonomy): domain Eukaryota; kingdom Viridiplantae; phylum Streptophyta; class Magnoliopsida; order Asterales; family Campanulaceae; genus Adenophora; species Adenophora triphylla. Next base: position 48,808 of record JAFEMH010001917.1, read on the forward strand.
AAGCAAGCACGAAAAATGGAATCTAGGGAGACTTGCTACGGCAAGGCACCTTGGGTGAACGACGATCCGTTCTTCCCAATGGGTAACTTAACATCCGAACCCTAAAAACCTTTTTTTCAAAGTTTTGAGGAAATCAAAATGGCGTGGCGACTCCGTTTTTTCAAATTAAACCGGATGTTTTCAAACTCGCGTGAATCCAATCTAAAAACAAAAAAATAGAATTTGGGCACACATTCACAGTTTGGCGACTCCGCTGGGGAACTTACTGCTATACAGTGATGCCATTTGGGCTCAAGAACGCCGAGGCTACTTACCAAAGGGCAGCGACTGTGCTTTTTCATGACATGATCCACAAGGAGATTGAGGTCTACTTCGACGACATGATAATCCACTCCAAAGGCGAGGATGGACGGCAGCACAGATCCAGAGGAGCATGTTGCCCACTATCAAGAGAAGATGGACATAGTTCATATCCCGCTTCAATTCAGGGAGGCTTGCTTGTGCAGGAATTTGGATCGACCTTGGTTAGACCAGCTCTCAAGTGGCTGATCAGGAAACCCCTAGGCTCAATAGGCTCATACGCCCAGCTCATCAACATGTTCTACAACCAATTCTCATGCAGTCGGCAATTCGAGAAGCTGACAAGTGACCTCTACAATGTGACTCGGCAGCCTAATGAGACTCTGAAAGAATATTTCCACCGGTTCAATAAAGAAGTGCTAGAAATCCCCAATCTTGACATGTCAACAGCCACAGAAGCATTCAAAATGGGGCTGAAGAAGGATTCACGGTACTATCAAGATCTGGTGATGACTCCTTGTAAACGGCTGGAAAAGTCAGGAGCAGGGCCCTAAGATTCATAAGATTGGAGGAAGATGAGCTGCGAAGATCGAAGTCCTCATCCAAGTTGTCGACATATGACAACCCTGACAGGAAGACCGAATCATCCCATCGCAGGAACAACCGTTCCAATCCTTATCCTAGAATTGATAACAGCAAAATTAATTCAATTGAGGGTGAAGATGAAGATAGCGATAATGTGCCTAACATTTATGATTATTGTTTTTATGTTGACATTTCAGGTGTACTCTGTGCAATGGGAAACCTGGGGGACAAAGCCAAATGGCCAAAGAAGACAGATAAGACCACGGGATGGCGTGACAAGTCGAAATGGTGTGCTTACCATGAGGACTTTGGTCATGTTACAGAAGATTGCATCGCACTAAGAAAGGAGATCAGTTACTTGCTCTCAAAAGGACATCTCAGGGAGTTGCTGGGATCCAGAAAGAAGAAGGCAGAAAGTGCTGAAGCTCAAGCTCCACATGAAGTTGAAAGACCAGTCTCTCCTCCAGCATCATTGAAGGTGATCAATTTCATTAGTGGAGGGTCAGAAATTTGTGGCACATCCTATTCTGCCGCAAAGCGACATGCTAAGGAGTCAAAAGAAGAGAAGCCAGAAAGACAATCCAGGATGTCGACACCTTGCCAGGAGCCAATCACCTTTGATGAGAGTGATCGAGATAATTTGCTGGAACCCCATCATGATGGCCTAGTCATTTCCTTGCAAATTGCCAATTGTACCATCAGACGTATCTTGGTCGATGAAGGCAGCTCTGTCAATCTCATTATGTTGAGCACCCTTAAGGAAATGAACATCCCAGAATAGGAGATTGTCAAGAAATCCTCAGTGTTGGTAGGCTTCAGTGGTGAAGTCAAAGAAACAGTGGAAGAAATAAAGCTTCCAATCTACTCAAAAGGCCTCAACACCATGGAGCGGTTCTGCGTAATTGATTGTGCAACATCCTACAATGTCATTCTTGGAAGACCGTGGATTCATGGGATGAAGGCTGTACCATCCACTTACCATCAGTGTGTGAAGTTCCCAACACCCTGGGGTGTCGCTAAAATATACAGTGATCAACAGGTGGCCAAAGAGTGTTATAAGACTTCAATGAAGGCGTCGACATCTCCTAAACAAGCATAGCAATTACAGAAGAAAGTACATGAAGTCCTGGAAGCTAGGGAGAACGATGTAAAAGAAGTATTACTAGACCCTTCCAATCCAGACATCAAGGAACTTATTGGCAGTAATATCCCACCAGATATAGAAGAAAAACTCGTGGACCTGTTAAGAAGCAGAACAAAGAGCTTTGCTTGGAAGCATGATGACATGACCGGCATCAGCAAAGATGTCATCACCCACAAACTCAACATTGATCCTAGTTTCAAGCCAGTGCACCAGAAGCGTAGGAAGTTTGTAGAAACGAGGAACCAGATAATCAAGGAAGAAGTGGAGCGTTTACTCAAAGCCAATATGATCCGAGAGGTAGATTATTCAAGATGGTTAGCGAACGTGGTTGTGGTTGAGAAGAAGAATGGGAAATGGCAAGTTTGTGTTGACTTTACCGACTTGAACAAAGCTTGTCCCAAAGATCCTTTTCCATTGCCTCACATAGATTCATTGGTTGATGCCACTTCTGGCCACGAGCTCCTCACTTTTATGGATGCATCCTCAGGATTCCAACAAATCCAGATGGAGCCATCTGATCAAGAGGACACCGCCTTCATAATGCCCACAGGTATCTATTGTTATATTGCTATGCCTTTTGGACTAAAAAATGCAGGTACAACATATCAGAGGCTCGTCAACAAAATGTTCAAAGACCAGATTGGGGACACAATGGAGGTATATATCGACGACATGGTAGTGAAATCAAAGAAAGCTGGAGATCACATAAGCCACCTATCTCAAGCCTTCGACATCTTGAATTGTTTCAAAATGAAACTTAATCCAGCAAAGTGCAATTTTGGTGTGAAGGCAGGAATGTTTTTAGGCTATATGGTAACTAAAAGGGGAATTGAAGCTGCCCCAGAACAGATTCGTGCCATTGTCAACCTGTCATCACCTCAATCTGTCAAATACGTCCAAAGATTGACAGGGAAGGTTGTTGCAATCACCAGATTCATTTCAAAGTTTTCTGATCGATGCAAGCCTTTCTGTGACATCCTAAGAAAAAACAAGAAGTTCCAGTGGGAGGACCAGCATGAACAAGCCTTTCAGGAGCTCAAAAGTTACCTGTCGACACCTCCATTATTGGCCAAACCTCAGGAGGGCGAACATCTTTACATCTACCTAGTAGTATCAGAAAGCGCTGTAAGTGCAGTCTTGGTGACATAACGAGATGGTAGTCAGCAACCCATCTACTATATAAGTAAGACACTCTTAGATGCGGAGACCAGGTATTCTCATTTACAGAAGTTAATTTTGGCTTTGATAACTACTTCTATTAAATTAAGACACTATTTTGAAACACATACTATAATTGTGCGTACTAACTATCCTATTAAGAATGTTATGAGAAAACCAGAGATGTCAGGTCGAATGGCTAAGTGGTCAGTACAATTATGCACTTACGACATCAAATATGAGCCCAGAACAGCAATAAAATCTCAAGCTCTAGCTGATTTTGTGGCTGACTTTAGTCCAACAATGCAACAAGAAGTGGAGTTGGAGGTTCAGCAACTTCAAGATGATGACATCCTGAAAATATGGACGCTTTACACAGATGGTGCTTCCAACATGAGAGGCACAGGTCTTGGAGTTGTACTAAAATCGCCACAAGGGGACATAATACCACAATCCATCAGTTGCAGTTTTAAGGCCACTAATAATGAAGCGGAATATGAGGCATTAATTGTAGGTTTAACAGCGGCCCATGACCTAGATGTCAAGCACATCCGGGTGTTTATGAATTCTTTGCTAATTGTTAACCATTACAACGGATCCTACGTAGCAAAAAATGCAAAGATGACGACATATTTGGAAATTGTAAAAATTCCGGCGGTCAAATTCAAAACATTTACTTTGGAGCAGGTTCCACGAGAGGAAAATTCTCAAACAGATGCCCTTGCAAACTTAGGTTCAGCCTTCAAAAGCATTTCACAGACAAGTATCCCAATTGTGCATGTTGACATCCCAGCAATTGATCGTCTTGAGCTGTTCGTTCTAGATGTCGACATACCTTCCCCTCCAGCAGTAACTTCCTGGACAGCTCCTATTATCAAGTATCTCTTAGATGATACGATCCCAGTCGAGGAGAAAAATGCTAGAGCCTTCAGGGTAAGATTGTCTAAATATATACTTATTGATAACCTTTTGTTTAGAAAATCTGCTGCAGGTCACTACTTAAGATGTCTAGAAGCAGGCCGAGTTCACCAGGTTCTAAAGGAGCTGCATGAAGGGCAGTATGGAAATCATACCGGGGGCAGAAGTCTGTATACCAAGGCTCTAAGAATGGGATATTTTTGGCCCACAATGCGAAGAGACGCTGCAGAATATGCAAAGAAATGTGACTCCTGTCAACGACATGGTGACATACTACATCAACCAGCCGAACTGCTACATCCTATCCTGTCGCCATGGCCGTTCATGATTTGGGGAATGGACATCGTAGGAAAATTACCCAGGGCCCCAGGAGGAAGAGTATTTCTACTAGCCATGACAGACTACTTTTCTAAATGGGTAGAAGCTGAAGCATACGTGCAAGTCCGCGACAGAGAAGTTATCTCTTTCATAAAAAGAAACATATTCAGCAGGTTTGGGATACCTTCAGAGATAATTTGTGATAATGGCTCCCAGTTCGTTAGTAGGAAAACCCAAGATTTCTTGAGAAGTTGGGAAGTCAAGATGGTGACATCTTCACCTGTTCACCCTCAAGCGAATGGACAGGCGGAATCCAGCAACAAGATTATCATAAGCAACTTAAAAAAGAGACTGGACCAGAAGAAAGGAAGATGGGCAGAAGAGTTACCAATGGTTTTATGGGCTGACAGGACGACATCTAAGAATGCTACTGGTCAGACTCCCTATTCACTGGTATTTGGGACAAAATCAGTCATTCCAGCGGAAGTTCTTGTACCTACAGCCAGATACAGTTTTATGACATCTGAGCATAATAAAGACATCTTGACACATGACTTGGATACCGTAGACGAGCTAAGGGACATGGCCAAAGTTCGGATGGCAGCATATCAACAAAGGGTAGCCAGGTCTTACAACAAAAATGTGAGGGTTAGAAGGTTTCAAGTAGGAGACTTAGTCCTACGAAAGGCATTCCAAAATACAAAGGAACTCAATGCAGGAAAGCTCGCCCCAAAGTGGGAAGGACCCTACCTAATTGATGCACAGTCCGGGAAAGGAGCTTATCACCTATCAACCTTGGATGGCCAAATGATCCCACGGAGTTGGAACGCCATTCACCTTAAAAGGTATTACATCTAGACAACGCCTTCCTTAAACTCACCTCATCCCAGGTATGGACAATCCTTTATTTACTATGAGTAGCCTTTCCTTTCCCTATTTACTATTTTTTCATTTTACTTCCCTGCAAATTAAGATGTCACTAACATAATTTGTGGAGGGGCGTCAACATAGTTGACGTACATCTCTAACATGTCTCTGTCTTGCGAGATGATGACATACGGGAATGGGGACATATCGGAAGTATTCAAAGTCAAAAGGACAACGAATTTTCCTCCGTCAGAGACTGACCATCTCTTCTCGAGTAAAGGTACACAATCCCTTCTAAGGTTTAAAGAGTTAATTACCTCTTTCTTGAGATGTTAGGTTACCACACCTTCGCTTGGAGCGCAAGTTATCTCTTTAATTGAGGTGTGGGGTGGGCCTATATGGGTAAACTCATATAGCTTACCCATTCCCACTCAGTTAAATGATTGATCTTATGTTTTATTCTTGTGGTTATGACATGTACGTGTCATCTTAAGTATCTGCTGTTTTGACATACTATCATGTCATCTTACAAACTTAACATGTGATCATCCAAAGAAAACTTCATCAAAAATATACCAAGCCTTAACATGCTTGAAAATTATCAAACCAAGCTACCATAAGAACATGCCTAAAATTTAAGGCAATAATCCAACATCCAAACTACTAAAGCTAAAAAACAAAAGTGTTGAACCAACCCAACACTTAAAATAATTGTCTTTGATCCTTATGGACCTATTACATAACCAACAAATTTAAAATTGTCTTTGGGATTCCACCCCCGTAGTACCAGTAAAAAACAAAACAAACTTGTTTTACCTTTTTTCAGATGGCATCCGCCTCAGATGTTGCTTTAGGAGTAACCTCACCAATCTCTGCTGCTTCCTTCATGACTGCTTCATGTGGACTTGATGACACCTCACTCTCATCCACTAGGTCTCCTGTCAGTTTGGTTAAATGAGCATATTCTTTATTGATATCCCAATTCTGAGCTTTCCCATATTGGAACTCCTTTATCATCTTGGTCCTACACTGAAAAACAGTTTTTGCAGCAGCTATTTTGCAAGAATCTTTTACTTCAGCAACCTCCTTAAGATGGTCTTATTCACTTTTTGCCAAACTATCCAGGAGATCCTTCACAGTCTTCTCTTGCTCCTCTAGGGTCTTCACCTGCTGATCCAAAGTTTTCTCATGCGCCTTCACCTTGTTCTCCAACAAAATCTTTTCTTTCTTTGCCAATGCTGCCTCTGATTTGGACTTTTTCTTAAACACCTCATGTTCCTTTATCAATTCTTCCACATATCCCATGGCATGTGACATAAATAAGTTGATATCAAAGTATATTATAGAAACTTAAGATCGATCAAAGGTTGGTTAGTAACATCTTACCCCAGCTGCAAAGCTCATACACTTCTTCTTAAATTCCCCCATAGGCAGTCCTTCAAATACATCAACAACTTCGATCACTTCCTCTTGTATTGCCTTCCTCCTAGAGCCAATGCCAGCGCTCTCATCTAATACAGGGATCTTCTTAGGAACTGGTGGTGGTTTCATCTCTACCTTAAGAGAGGAGTCTCCGAACATGGCATCAATGTCATCAAGATCAAAGTCTGACCCTGAGACAACTGGTTTAGAAACTGCACCAACATATGAAGAATGTCAAAAAACATGATGCATCAGATTGATGAAACAAAATAAAGAGGCAACATGCTTACCTGTAGACATGATGACGGAGGTTGATGCTTTTTGGTCTTCTTGAACAACCAAAGGTGATTCCAGCAGACCTCTAGGAGATCTCTTGTCCAAAGGAAGATTGAAGAATTCATCAATTTTTGCCAAGGTATCTTCTGTCGGTGGGAAAAGCTCTCCCCAATCAATATCTGAAAAAAGGTAAGAGCAATTACGATTTCAGTTTGTCTCAAAAACAGAAAATCACAAAGTTAGGAATTAAAGTACCTCCCTTATTCCACTCGCTGGGTATTTCATTCCCTCCTTCAATAGATGCCCTATCAACAAAGAAAAATCTATTTTTCCATTCCCTATCACTTGAAGACGTAGTGCTCATTAGGGAATTCCTACCCGATCTCTTCTTAAAAAGATACCTTTTTGACCCAAAAGGTTGAAAATCATACGAGTAAGCTATTTCATGAAGCCCTAGGTTTAGACCGTTTTCCCTGTTGACTTTGATAACAAAGGCAAAAATTCTCCAAGCCATAGGCATCAATTGAGGGTAAGCAAGTTGGGTCTTTTGAAAAAATTCGGAAACCAAAGATGGGAAAGGATAGCTAAACCCTAGAAGGAAAGGGTATTCGAGGAAGCAAATCCATTTGTTGGAAACCAAATCAGACCTAAGGTTGGCAGAAAAAGGGTGAAAGATAGCACCTTTTGGAAAGTAACATTGTCGTTTAAGCAACTCGATTTGGGCGTCGCTAAACACACACGTCTCCTCATCTGGTTTAGCAAGGAGATTTTCACACGAGAAATCTTTAAAATCAATTTCTACGGAAGCTTGTGGAGGTGGCGCATTCTTGGTTTTGGAAGAACTCCACCTAGTCCTACCCATGGTTGATAAGCAAACAAGAGAAGCAAACAATGGAGAAAAGTAAGAACGGAGAGTATTACCTTACAGGGAGCAACGCCATAGCAAGAAGGGACGGAATGGAAGGTTTGAAAAGCTTATTAAGGAACCATCCAAGTAGTTATTTAATTTGAAAAGGCCTCTAATTCCAAAAAACCACTTTTCCCTAAATTAACTCCCCAACCGTCCATTACCTCCACGTATCATTATACCCGTCCAATCATGCAAGCTGGCAGTTGGCTATTTATTGAAAAACATTTGCCTTTTTAGTTTCCTTGGTAGACAAATATTTTTGGGGACAAATTGTTATGGGTATTTTTCAACATGGTGACATCTTCAGTTGCTCCTGCATGTCAAGACGTTATTCCACTGTAAGTATTACTTAATATTTACTAATTCATTTTTCATAATATTTCTATTATTATTTTACAGTAAATAAGAGAGATAAACACGGGATACTTTCAAGCACGTTCAACCTATCTTCAACGGCAAAGTGGACTTGGTCTTGTGGACGTTGAGGAGATAAGCTTGGATGCCGAGATTATAGGAACTACTGTTGGTGTAATGCCCTAGGCTTTAGTTATGTTTAACTTAAAATCGTTATGTATCGTCTTTATCGTTTAAGTTTATTATTTGATTATTATATATTTTGCATATTTATTGTAATAATCTCCGTCCCTAATTATTAAGAGAATAATTAGTATAATTGTCAATGGATAATCATATGATGATTATATGCATAGAGATGCACATTGAAATTATGGATACTTGTTAGTGAACAAGTGACTGGACTTGACCCGTATGAGATTTATGTCATGGTCAAATGTCATAATTAAATCTCATATGGTCACTTCATTTAGTCCCTAGACCTGAGATTATCATGACCTTACATACGATGAAAGTCATGTTTGATTTTAGTCAAACGATATCTTAACACGATATTTATAAAGGCTATCTTTGGCATGATCGGTTTCATGATGGGAAGGATGATAAGTCAAGATGGAATTTGTCCCTCGAAAGAGAGATGTTTTGCTTGGGCCCCTCGATGAGTGATAATGATGAAAGTGTGTGGCCACACCCCAATGCGATTGGATTATCATTATACTCAAGATCGAGAAAGCATTGAACAGATACAAGTTGACGAGGACCATGACTTGTGTTCAATATAACATCGTGAGACAAAGGGAGAAATGGAAGTGTACCATTGGAAACGTGAACTATTACGTTATATTATTTGGGTAGACATAATGGCTTGCTAGAGTCCGCTTATGTCTTATGAGGGTCGATATGATCGAGCTCATTGCCAACATAATATAATCCTATTGGGTCACACACAACTAGAATGAATTGGTTAAACCAAAGGAAGAATGATTGAGATTCCTGCATATGGCTTTGCTTGGTCGTGCGACTAATCTTGCCATATGGGGTTCTGGGTCGTGCGACACAACATGCCCATAGACTGCTTGTGGTCGTGCGACACATTAAGGCCTGAGGCGTATACAGAGCAGTTTCCTAATTCGATTAGGAAACTAATACCTATACTAATGTAGTATAAATATTAACTCTGTAAACCCTAGGAGCAAGCCGAATTTTCTCAAGAAAATCATAACTAAAGTTCTTTCAATATTCTTCCTAAAGTTTAAGGATCTAGCAATCCTCAAGAACCGTTCTTGGTTCATTCTAACGTGTGGATACAACAATAGAGGGTCTTCGCTCGTTTGACGATCAAGGCCTAGAGTTCCAATCCGAAGATTGAAAGGTTTTTGAAGATCGAAGATTGTGATTCAAAATCACGCCAATAAATTGTTCGATAGCTCAAGACCGAAAAGCAATTAAGGTTGGTAAATTCTATCTCATAGGAATTCAATTTAATCGTATAGAACGGATCTTAGGGCTTTGGGTTTTGTGTTATTTAGATGCTTATTCCGCTGCTCATGGACCCATAAAACCCAACAGTTGTATCAGAGCCTCGTTCGTATGGTTAAGTTTGAATTAACATGCTAGAATTAAGATATAAATTGTTTATATGCTTATTGCATGTTTTATATGCGGTAGAATTATGATTGTTTATATGAAACAATGTGAAAATCGTTTTCTGATTATGTTGAATTAAATCTGTAAAAGGATTGTTTTATTGATTTAATTGCTTTATGATTGGAATTGATAAGAGCTGAAAAATTCTGCAAATCTGGTAACTCTCTGTCACGCGACAGATCTGGTCTGATGGCATCGTAGGGTCGTGCGACAGATCAGGTCTTATGAAGGCTTCTGTCACGCGACATACTTTGCCTGATCAGAGCAGTTTTCAATTTGTTAATCTTTCCTTGCTAATCTGTGATTATGTTTATAATCTGCTATGTTTTTGTCTTAATCTGGATGCTATAAATTTCTGGAAATAAAATTTATAGGGCTATGCTAGATTAATTCATTGCTTATGCATGCTTAATTAATTTAAATGTATTTTTATTAATTGTTGCGATGCATAAATTATTTGTTCTTAAGTGTTAAGAATTTTATTAGATGTTTAGTTGAAACATTGAATTATGATTTCCTAAATGTTTAGTTGAAACGTTAAATTTTGGTTTTCTGATTGTTTATGAGAAACAAGTTAGTTTACGCAAAATTTGAAGGAATCTAATTGTTTATGAGAAAAAATCAATTTATTAGTCTGATTGTTTAAGAGAAACAAATCAGTATACAAAGCATTGATTATGTTGCATTCAAATTGGTATTATAATTGTGCATGAGTAGGAGAGTTCTGTCGAAGGAAAATTTGGTACTTAAGCAGTCCTTGTGGCTCACCTATTTTCTTGGGAACTTACCTGGTGCACAGTTATGATTATCTTTGTATACTCCCTCCGTCCCACAAAACTTTACACCTTTACTGTTGAGAACGGAAAATAAGGAATAATGTTATTAAAGTAGGTGTTGTGAGTGGGAGGAGAGAGAATGAGTGGAGAGAATAGTAAATTTGAAAAGTGTTGTGAGTATGACAAGTGGATCCCATGAATAAAGAAGTATTAAAAAATTTCCTTTTTAGGAAAGTGTGACTTTAAAGTGAGACGCCCAAAATAGTAAAAGGGGTTTTTTTTATGGGACGGAGGGAGTATATGCTTATAATCTACTTTAAATAACCTTCATTTAACTTTTAAGTTCTTTATGCCAATCCATGATTAAAACACTTGAGACCACTCGGATAGTTTTGGGTGGGCTTGCCATAGCAAGGTGCTTTGATTCTATTCCGTTTGCGAGCAAGATGAGGAAATGGTGGTTCCTATACGTTTAAAGTGGATGAACTTAATTGGGTTATCAAAATGATTTTGGACCCAAGGCATAAGATGAGATTAAAATATGCTTAGACATATGATGTCTTAAATAAATCTCATAAAAGATCTAAGAGTCATATACGATATGATTGATGTTTTCTACCTAATTAATTTAATCTTGAGCGGTGCGCCATAGCGTACTTGAGATTAAATTAAAGTTGGAACTTAGCCCATTAAATGCATATTATGCTTATTTGCATTGGAAATTGTATGATTTAGTGGGAGTATTTGTAAAATACATTATTTGCTCTTAGATGAAAAATGTGTTGATATTGATATGTGTTCATATAATTTGTATATTTTGTTGTAGAAGTAGCATTACATAATGATAATTGCGATTCATCCTTATGAAGGACAAAGTTCGAAAGGAACAATACATAATGTGTACCTTCTTGACGAATCCGTTCCTACTGAACCCACTGCAAATGTTGCAAAGGGCAAATAAGGAGCAACATTAGAAACATGTTGATGATTTCTTGCCTTATACTTGCCACCATCTTTAAAGGCTCTTATGAAGAACCTTGAGCACATGATAACTATTCTTTTGTTCTAGCATAACGCAAAAAGAAAATATTCCAAGTGCAAGCTAGGCAAAAGATATATATTGTGGTGAAGGCTCTTAATTCATATGATGAAAGAAGGAGCAATCCGCAAATTGTGTTAATGGTTGACACAAGAAAAGGGTTCATAAAGGAAGGAAAAGAAGGTAAAGCAAAGGTTGCTAAACCTAAGGCAAAAGTTGTCAAAGCCGAAGAGGCTAAACCCAAAGTGTCTCAAAAGGATGCAGTTTGCAGGTCTGACCTGGCTCATTGCGAGGTAACTCTTAGCTTTCCTTTCTATTTATTTTTCTGTTAGTCGTCCCATTTCTTGGTCGCTTTATATTTTGATCGTTTATCGAGATGGCCTCTTTTCTTTCTGTTTGTGTAGTCTCCTACTTTTGTCGAGCAGGCTAAGAGCAGTTGGAGAGCTGCAATAGAAAGAGAGAAGATTGCCACTACCTAATACGCTAGGAAGGCTGTTGAGGTCTCCGACCTAAGGGAGAAACTGGTGGACACTGATTCTGCTTATGATGCCCTCAAGGCCTTCCAGATTGATACTACGGGGGAACGAGACAAGGCTATGGTCGACCTTTAAGCTGCTAGGGAGGAGTTGGTCCCTCTACAAGAGCGAGTGAACATTCTGAAGGGTGAGGCAGTGATGTCCAAACTTGAGAGCGACTTGGGGGAGATGACTGCATGGGTCCAAGAGCGCAACGCTCAAATTTTGAAAATGGACGAGGACCAGAAAGATGCTCGTCTTAAGTGGGAGGAGGATGCTAGGTCCAGAGAGAAGGCCGTTGTAGAGGCGTTCAAGAGAAGTGATGAATGCTACGCCATCATCATTAGTCGGGCTAAGACTTTTTATGATGTCGGTCGTCGACACATGGCCCACCGAGCTACTGTGGATCCCTCAATCGATCTTTCTATTGAGCAGCTAGCCAAATGGGCCTCTGAGGAGCAGTATGACATGGTTGCTCGGGCTGTCCACCCCCTCGTTCCCTTCAATGCTTATGATCTAGCTGTGATAGCTCAGCAAGATAAGGAGGATGGTGTAGAACCATGGGTTGCCCCTCCCATTGAGCTAGTAAACTTCAACACAATCCTCCAGGAGCTTGAGGAAGCTGATGAAATGGATGAAGATGAAGAAAATGAGGTTACTCAGGATCAAGTCTTCGATCAAGCTGAGAAGCAAGGGCAGCAGCAACAAGATCCAGCTAATGCCGATCAAGCTAATTGATTCTCATTCTTTTGATTCATATTTGTAATCGAACAAGTACCATAATAGTTTTTTCACTTTTTTGTAATCATATGCCTTGGCCCGATTTGGTAGGCATTTAACTCATAACATTCGTATTTGCTTCAAGTCCTAGCCTGCTTTTGGGGGACTTTAATTTAATACTAGTTGGCTGTTTAAATCATTTTGCTCTGATTTATGCTTCTATTTTTTTGTCAAACTAGATTAAATAAGAGATTTTAAAGAACGAGACTGACATAACTGTTTGGTCCAACCTGTTTAAGAACGAGGTCGATCTAATTTTCAGTCGAATCTGTTTAAAGAACGAGATTGACATAAGTATTCGATCGGACCTGTTTAAGAATGAGGTCGACTTAGGATTTCAGTCGAATCTATTTAAAGAACGAGATTGACATAAGTCTTCAGTCAGACCTGTTTAAGAACGAGGTCGACTTAGGACTTCAGTCGAATCTGTTTAAAGAACGAGATTAACCAAGTCTTCAGTCAGACATGTTAAAGCACAAGGTCAACTTAGGACTTCAGTCGAATTTGTTTAAAGAATGAGATTGACACAAGTCTTCAGTCGGACCTGTTTAAGAACGAGGTCGACTTAGGACTTCAGTCGAATCTGTTTAAAGAACGAGATTGACATAAGACTTCAGTCGGACCTGTTTGAGAATGAGGTCGACTTAGGACTTCAGTCGAATATGTTTAAAGAACGAGATTGACATAAGTCTTCAGTCGGACCCGTTTAAGAACGAGGTCGACTTAGTACTTCAGTCGAATCTGTTTAAAGAACGAGATTGGCTTAAGTCTTCAGTCGGACCTGTTTAAGAACGAGGTCGACTTAGAACTTTAGTCGAATCTGTTTGAAGAACGAGATTGACATAAGTCTTCAGTCAGACCTGTTTAAGAACGAGGTCGACTTAGGACTTCAGTCGAATCTATTTAAAGAACGAGATTGACATAAGTTTTCAGTCGGATCTGTTTAAGAACGAGGTCGACTTAGGACTTCAGTTGAATATATTTAAAGAACGAGATTGACATAAGTCTTCAGTTGGACCTGTTTAAGAACGAGGTCGACTTAGTACTTCAGTCGAATCTGTTTACTATGTCGAGATCGACTAAGAGTTGGATCTTAGCTGAATAAAGCATAAGAGTAATACAACTTAGATAGAACATTCCATTTTATTGAAGAAGTAGATCGATTACATAGAATACCGAATGATGAATCTAAAAGTAATATCTAACTAGGTGGCTAGCATGCCACAGATGTTTTAGCTCGTCACCCTCCGGATGGCCAATCATGTAGGTCCCTTCTTTGATAACTCGAGTGACGATGTAAGGACCTTCCTAGTTAGCAGATAACTTGTTCCGTTCTGCCTTTCTACCAGTCACCTCGATTTTCCTTAGAGCGTAGTCCCCCACTTTGAACGATCTCTTCTTGACCCTCTAGTGGTATCCCTTGGTTTTCTGTTTGTAATTCACCATTCTGAGTTGGGCAGTTATTCGTTTCTCTTCGAGCAAGTCCAAATCGAGCAATCTGTTGGAAGTGTTTTGATCTTGATCAAAGAAAACCACTCTAGCTATAAGAACTCGTAGCACGGCAGGTGTCATGGCCTCTGACCCAAAAGTAAGGGCGGATGGGGTTTCTCCTGTAGGCCCCCGGGTGGTTGTGCGGTCTGCCCAAAGAGCAAGGGGCAGTTAGTCCAACCATCTGCCAGCTCGACCCACTAAGCCCGTCTTTAGTGCTGATAAGATAAGTTTGTTCACTGCTTCTGCTTGCCCATTTCCTTGAGGATAGGAAATTGATGACTTCCAATGTTTGACTCCCAATCTTTTCATTTCTGTTTCAAACCCAGTTAAGAATTGTAGCCCGCTATCCAATACGAATGCATGAGGCACTCCAAAACGACACCAGATGTAGTCGTGGATAAAATTGATGGCATTTTCCTCGGTAATCTTGGCTAAAGGCTTAGCTTCGATCCACTTGGTGAAGTAGTCAATGGCTACGATCACTGTAAGTACCCAAATTCGGATCACCAAAATCCGTTAGAAGTTAACCGAAATCCGTTAACTGGCCCGCTCCAGGTTAACTGGAACCCATTAAGCTCCTCGTTCTCAAGCCAACGAGACGTCCCGGGACTGCCCCGTGCATCCCAACGTCAAAGCGTACTCAACACGTGTCGTCGCACGTAAAAGTACAGCTTCTCCTGAAAAACGCACTTTCCGGCACTTTTCGGGGGCATTTCAGACATTTTTCGAACAGTTATTTAAAAAACGGACAAAACCGGAAATAATGGCACGAAAACCCATAACCTGGTGAGTCACAGGGGCACGTGGCACGCATGCCACAACCCTCCGGTCAACATCAATCAGATTTCAGTGTGAAAAGACCAAAATACCCCTGGGATGCAGTCCCAGTCCGGCCGGACTCTTTTGCAGGCAAAACAGAAATGCCAGCAAGTCCCTCCAATTTCAAAAATACCACAAAACCCCCTGGAATTCAGGTTAAGTCCGTCCGGACTCTTTTGCAATTTCACCCTATAAATACTGAGGGATGTCAACATTTCAAAGGGAGAAAAAACATTACCATTTTCCATCACAGCCACGGTCCAAACCCTTTCCTCCCTCTCCCGAGCCCCATTTCGCCTCGTTTTGCGTGAAAACTCCGCGTTTCAACCAAATACAAGCCAAACCACCTCGAAACACCGTTCCAAACACTAAATCGTATCCCGTATATGCCTCCCGAGCCAAAAGAGTCAACCCCTAGCCATAGGTAACACTCTCACTCCCTAAACTCTCGTTCCGCTCGGTTTATGCGCCAGTTGCTACAACCGTTTCGAACGAACGTTGTTGAAATGTAGACGTCACCGTCAACGGGGTCCGATACGTTTTAGTCCCGGATCCTCTTCTCTTCCCGTAAGAGAAGTAATCTCGGGTTAAAACGACATTCCGGCCCCGTTTCGCTACTTTTTATGTCATTTACAATTCCGGATCGTTTGATCCATTGAACGTCTTTTACTTTCATGTCATTTACAAATTCCGGATCGTTTGATCCGTCGATCGTCATTTACTTTACGCAACTTTACAATTCCGAGCCGTTTGTTTCGTTGAACGCACCTTTAAAATCCGAGTCGTTTGATTCCGTCGATACCGCACTTTAAATACTGTCATTTACAAGTCCGAGAAGATTGGCTCGTGATAGTATTTACTTATCAAAGTCCGAGTCGCAAAAACGATTCGTTGATCGCATATCATTTAATGTTTTTTTTTCGTAAAATCGCTAACAATGTAATGCCCGGTTCAAAACTGGAATTTGACATTCGAACTCTCTTCCAAAATGCGTGAAATGACGTTTGACATCCAAACGATCATCTTCAAACTTAAAATCCGACATTTGACTTTCAAAACTCATTTAACGCTTTTTTCTCGTAAAATCGCTAACAATGACATGCCCGGTTCAAAACCGGAGTTCGACATTCGAACTCTCTTTCAAAAACGCGCGAAGTGACGTTTGGCATCCAAACGATCACCTTCAAAAAATCAAAGTCCGACGTTTGACATTCAAACTCTCTTTTCTTAAAAGTCGCCATTTGACACTTAAGTTAAAAGATCAAAATCAGCACTCGAGTCACTTTTCCTAAAAAATTCCAAAACCGACGTTTGTCATTCAAACGCTCGCCTTTTCAAAAGGAATCACATAATCAACGTTTGACATTCAAACCAAGATTAAGCTTGTCATTCAAGTCCTCATTTTCAAAATGCAAACACACACACACACGCACACATTTTCAAGAAAGGTAGAAAGACTCGTCATACGAGGCATTTCGAGTGATTTCAAAATACTCTCCCCGAAATGTAACGTGACCTCCGAACCTAACAATCTCTGGTCCTCAAAAAGATTTTTCCTCGTTTTTGCTATCAATAAAAATGACACCCTTTTTCAAAGCTTTTCCCTAAGTTTTTGCTACCAATAAAAACGACACCATTTTTACAAAAGCCGTTTTTCAACGTTTGGGCTCAAAATACAAAACCGCGTGGCGACTCCTCTCCTTCCCGAAAGCGAGATCTCAAACACCAACATCCGCGAAAGAAAACTGCTTTCGCTCGCGCGAATCTGGGTAATTTCAGTTGGCGACTCCGCTGGGGAGTTAGATACTTTTTCAAAATTACCGTTGTTTTCAAAAAGCCTTCCGTGGGTCAAACTTTCATTTACCCTTCCTCGTTTTTCGTGTGCGTGTGTTACTTTAAACCTCGAACGGTTTTTTCAAAAGGTGTTGCAGTATCGTCTTTTTCAAAATCATAACATGTTCGTGCATTCCCGTTCATATTTGATTTTCATGCTACATTTTTGAACTGCGCATAAAATTCTTTAAGACACATTCTGAAAAATCTCTGTTTACTCAGAAAAAGAATTTTAGTGACCGCACACTACTCGCACTTGCTGCCTCGGTACACCGCACTTCACGTACACTTGCTGCCTCGATACACTGCACACTATGACCCGTAACCCGGGATGACCGTTTAGTTGCAGCTCGGTTGGTCTGCCAGACACCTTTCGAGCGCGCACGGGGTCGTCCCACACAGCCCATCCTAGCCCGTGTAAGCCATGCACTCTTTGTGTCACACTTCGTCCAAGACCCCGGTTGGTTTTTTGCTTAGTACGTGTCATAAAGCCCAAGTGTATGTTTTTACGTCGAGTTCCGTCACTAGTCAAGCTCGAAAGATTGAGACCGAAGGTCGTTCCTGACCCGAAGTCTTGAGCTTTTCAGCCTTGACTTTGACGCGGAGCTCTGCCGAAAAATATACCCAAAGGTTTGTGACACCGTGTCACCAAACCCTCACCGTATGCACCGTGCCAGCCACAACTTGGCCAATGCCAAAAGCTAAGGCCCCTCGCGCAAGCGAGTCAGGAGAGGTCATGCAAAAATTTTGGCATGATCCCCGCCTTAACTTAGGGACAATGACTTCAACTGTGGCCCGCGTGTCACATACGTTGGAAGTTTGCATGATCAGCTAGCCTTAAGTTCACTTTTTCCTTTGTCGGTGGAACTCGCTTGCCTTATAGGACCCTCGCTCGGGATTGTCCGTCCCGAGAAGATGATCTACAAATGGAAAACGAGGGGCTTATAAACGTAGTGACGAGATCCACTGATTAGAGCATTAGGTTAGTTGCGAAAAAGAAGACACGATCTTTTCCAACCGATTAGGACTCTGAGAAAATACGTTTTAAGTAAACATTAATCGTAACTGCACATTGCACAAGCCCGAAACCCTGAGCCAAATACCCTTTTCGAAGCCTAAACCTTGCCTTTCATTCCCTTTACCGAGCAGAAAGTGGTTCAGAATTTCGGGCCGCCGCCTGCGCAGTCACAAGCACGCAGGTCGGGACAGCTCTTCTGCCTCCCTCCTCAAATGTAATATCCGACATGTCTAGCTCACCGAGAAATTGTGACGGGGACGGAACCCCGCCACCGGTAAAAGATATGACATTGGAAGAAGCCATCCGGGTTTGTGAGGTTCACAAGAAGCAAAAAGAAGATCAGAATAATTTTGTGGTACAGCTTCTGAATGAGCGAGGTATAGCCGCTATCCCCCAGTCAGACGGTACTTTCTGTTGGGTTTGGAGTCAAATCGTGAAGGAATTTCGCAGGAGCAGTTTCTGACCATGTGCGCGACCGCGCTGAGGGCCAGAGCGGCCGCGCTGGAGTGTCGAGCAAGGAGCTGGAGTTTCTGGATATTAGCGCGGACGCGCTCGTAGGAGGGCGGCCGCGCTTGGTACGATTCTGATCGATTCAGTTTCCTATTTTGATCAGATTTCCTCTTGGATTTGGGGTTCCTTGTGACAGCAATATTTGGGAAGACTTGTTAAGGAAGAAGAATACTTTCTTAAGTTAGGAATCCTTTTATTGCTAGGATTTGATTTCTTGTATCCTATAAATACATGTGGTAGCCTAGAAACAAATTGGTGCTGTGATTGTAAACATCTGAAAATATTATAGTGAGAATATTTTGGCTTGGTAGCGCCGACGTAGTTGTCGTTGCAACGAACCGGGTTAACATTCTTGTGTGTTCTTTTTGTGTGTGATTTACTTTTCGTGTGTGTTGCATCTTATTTATTCATTCTCAAGGCTTGATCCGTTATTCCGCCGCGCAAGAACGTGATTTTCACAACAACTGTATCAGAGCTCTTGGTTTTGTCGAATCATTGCTTAAGTTATCTTTTTGCTATGGATTTCTTGGGAGCTTTGGAGGATGGTAATAAGGCGTTGATCGAAAAGATTGATGGGACGGATTTCACTTTTGGAAGACGCAGATCGAGGATGTTTTGTGGAACAAGGATTTGTATCTACCATTAAAAGAAAAGCCGACGGACATAGAGGAAGCAAAATTCGAAATCTTGGATCGGAAAGCGTTAGGGCTTGTTAGGCAAACGTGACCAAGGATGTCGCGAAGAATGTTTTGGAGGCGAAGACTACCATGGAGATGTTGCATGTTGGCGAGCATGCATACGAGGCACCATCGGCGGCGAACAAGGCTCATCCGATGAGGAAGCCGTTGAACATAAGGATGGTAGAGGGCATGTCGGCGACAAAGCACATAAGTGAATTCAAATCTAATGCGACCCAACCTGCTTTCCCGTGGTCAAGCATTCTTGATGATGAGGTACTAGCGTTGATTTTACTTTCTTCTTTACCGGAAAGTTGGGATACGATCGCGATAGCGCTAACGTTTCAACAGAAAAGTGAAGTTGAAGCTCATGGATGTCGTTGATGTGATTCTTGGCGAAGAAATTCGTAGAGAAAGAGTAAGGCGTGGACATCGGGGCTAGCACCGAATATCGGTGAAAAGGGTAAGAGTGGCAAGAAGGTGATTACTTGTTATGATTGTGGGGAGAAGGGGCACTTTAGGAGAAGTTGTCCGACGGTCGTGCAGAGCGAAGGAATTGAATGTTGTCAAGAGTTAGCGGATGCATTAATCTTGGGTGGGAGCAAACTCAACGGATTCGTGGGTTTTGGATTCGGGCTCGACGTTTCATTCGTGCACTAGTGCAAGAAGGACGGAGCAAGACATTCCGGTGATTTTGGGGTTTGTTTGTTCGGGAGACAATAATCCGCCAAGGTCATTGGAAGGGGGTAGTTCGGGTCAAAGCAACGGATGGGACTGTTTTGCGGCTACGCGACGTGCGACATATTCCGGATTTGAAGAGGAACTTGATTTCCATAAGGCAACTTGATAAGGAGGGTTGTGTGGTGACCTTCGCCATGTGGGACATGGAAGATAAACCGCGGAGCTAGCTTGGTGGCTCGTGGCGGGTGGAAAATATGTTGTATACCACATGCAACATGAGTCGTTGGGGAAACGAAGGCGAATCCCAATGATGAATGGTGGTGGCCGAGATCGCCGGTGGGAGAAATTTCACTAAACGGTATGTTGATAGAAAATCGGGTAATGAAGTCGGCCGACGCGGAGCCAATTTGGTCAACATGGGAGCGGGATCTAGAACGGTGATGCGATGGGTTGCAAAGAACACACAAAGGTTCCAAGCTTGTGATTGTGTGGGGCACGTGGATTCGCGCTGCTCAGGATCGATAGTTAGCACGCAAGTGAGCTGGGATGTGCAGGAGGATCATTCGGAATGAAGACTCCTGAGCATGGTAGAACCGACAGCTTGTTGAAGCGTTGCTCGCCTTCAATTCACTTGGATAACTAGACAAGAGGCCGGCGCTACCAACGCATTAGCCGGCCACCGAAAACCGAGATTTGTTTGTTTCAAGACGAGGTATCATGGATGGTTTGTCTCCAGGTGGGAGATTGTCGGTTTGGAGTCAAATCGTGAAGGAATTTCGCGCAGAGCGGTTTACGACCATGTGCGCGACCGCGCTGAGGGCCAGCAGCGGCCGCGCTGAGTGTCGAGCAAGGAGCCGGAGTTTTCGGATATTAGCGCGGACGCGCCGTAGGGAGGGCGGCCGCGCTGGTACGATTCTCGGGACTGACCAGCTTCTATTTTGATCGATTTCCTCGATTTGGGGTTCCTCATGACATGCCAATATTTGGGAAGACTTGTTAAGGAAGAAGAATACTTTCTTAAGTTAGGAATCCTTTTATTGCTAGGATTTGATTTCTTGTATCCTATAAATACATGTGGTAGCCTAGAAACAAATTGGTGTCGTGATTGTAAACATCTCGAAAATATTATAGTGAGAATATTTTGGCTTGTAGCGCCCTCGACGTAGTTTGTCGCGTTGCAACGAACCGGGTTAACATTCTTGTGTGTTCTTTTGTGTGTGATTTACTTTTCGTGTGTGTTGCATCTTATTTATTCATTCTCAAGGCTTGATCCGTTATTCCGCTGCGCAAGAACGTGATTTTCACAACACTTTCGTCCTAGTCGAGGACGACGATTCCCCGAAACCATCTCCTCAAACCTTCAACCAGGTTCCTCCCCCGCCAACTTACGGGATGCCTTCGAACCAAGGAAACAGCCTACCTAGGCTTCAAGTTGCCACCTCTCAGGGCAACCCTGTCATATACGGCCAAGCCAGTACTACTCCCATCACTCAGTACAACCAGCGCATCGCTGGACCATCTCAAGCAGATGCCAATATCCTTCAATACCCTCCTGGGTTCATCCCATTGCCTATACACGAATCCCAAAACACCGGGGACAAACCCCGATACAGTCTAGAAAAGGCCCCCATATATCCACATCTATCGAGCCTTCCACCTCCAATCACTACCACTCACATGGTAGCTCCTGGCGCCGAGCCTCAAAGTCCACCACTGGACCCAACCTTAGTCTGGATGGTCGAACAGATGAAAGACCTGAAAGCCAGCATGAGCAAACAAAGCAAGAAACGCCGTATCCACAGATCCGGAATGGTCACGCCTCTCCTCGCCAAGTTCGTAATGGCGTATATGGACCGATTCGACGGAACCGAATGTCCTCAAGCGCATGTTGACACCTACGTTCTCGCATGAGAGCGAAGGAGCAACCCTTCAAGAAATGGCCGATCACTTCCAAAGATACGCTCAAGAGTTCGGGCCGTTACGATGGTTCCTAAGTGGTCAAGCCTCGCAGATCGCCATACCTGGGATCGATCGGCAACATCTTCCTAGAGCGGTGCATGCATCCAACTGGAGTGGGAAACAAGTCGTGAGGACTTAATCACCACCGAGCGTAAAACGTATGAAAGCGTCGGAGAATTCTACAAGAGGTGGAGTTGGAAACTCTCCGAGATCATGGAGCCACTCTCCAAGGATGAACAGATGCGGATCTTCAAGTCCTGCTTAACACCGTCCATCAGAACTCTCATCATCCATCACTTCTTCCCCGATCTCCGAGCCATGGTCAATACCGGCTCACAGTTCGAGAAAGATCTCATGGAAAAATTGGCCACAGCACAGCCATACAGATACCGATCAGCAGTTGCATTCAATCCCGCACCGGCCCTCGGCAAAGGGAAAGATACGTCTGTCAACTACATCCATCGTGGACAAGAATGGGCAATGTAAACCCACCCCGCAAAGCAACAACTCCACTCCTAAGCAGCCTGCCGTACAATTCGACAAGTTGGACATGCCGCTGAGTAAGATGCTGGAAGGGTTGATCAAGGAAGGCCTCCTCAAACCCGTTTCAAACTATAAACCCAAGAATCCCGTAGTCAGCGCTGACAAGAGCAAATACTGCGCCTTCCATCAGTATCATGGCCATACCGCCGACAACTGCGTGGGGTTATGGTACAAAATTCAGAATTTGATAGAGGAAGGAAAGTTGGAGCGTCCCCGTGGACCTAATACAGTCGAAAACCCTTTTCCGAACAGCAACATTGTGAATTCCATTGAATGGGTGCCAAAGAAGATTGCCGCAGAGCCAGTTCCTCCGCCTCTCCCAGCCAGGTCCTCATCGAATGTCCACATCAGTTACGATGTTTGTGATTGCTCTGAATGCCTTGAGTACGAGTCCCAAGACATGATCAGGGGTAATTCTCCCAGAAAGCGGAAGAAGAAGTCTTCTCAACAGAAACTGAGAGAAAGATATGAAGCTGGAGACACCAAGCAAGGGTACACTCTGAGAGCCATCTCGGGAGGTTCGATTACTACGTACTCTGCTCCAGCCAGTCCTCCCTTCCTCCAGGCCATGCAGCTTTAGAGCAGACAGGGGTGGGAAAGCCGAAAAGTCCTGCTGACACCAGAGTTCAGGCCTCAGAACACTGGAATACCGTAAATCTTGACAATCTCACTGCCAGTCAGAAGCCTAACCCCCCGCGGGATCAGCCAAGGTTCAACTTGCCCTGCTTCAGGGCACGGGCCGGTAAAGAAAACTCAAAGTCAGCTAGGCACTCGCACTCAATCAATGTGCTAACCAAGGGCGGCCACCGCCGCAAACAGCCTCAACACAATCCCGAGGCACCACCGAAGGCTTTACCTCACAAGAGGAAGACAAGAAGCGGATGCCTTGATGACTCTCCTTCTCCGAAAAGAGACCAGATCTACAATTCCTGACTGTATGGCAGTATGCTCACTTTCTATGACGAGGACCTGGCGAAAGACGGCTCAGGGCACAATGAAGCTTTGTACATCACTCTCCGACTCAACACCATATCGCTCCCCGGGGTATTGGTGGACAACGGATTAGCAGTCAACGTCCTCCCTCTCAGCATGATGTGAGCCCTACGCATCGACGAAGGCCACATGATTCCATCTGCCCGGACTATCAAGGCTTACGACAGCACGTCTCGTCCCATCCTGGGGACGGTGACTCTGAAACTCTGGTTCGAAACCCAAATGGTGCTAGCAAAATTCCACGTGATGGACATTCCGTCCGAATTCACAGCTCTATTGGGACGCCCTTGGCTACACCACATGAAAGCCATAGCTTCCACTCTCCATCAGTGCGTCAAGTTCATTAACCGGTAGGGAGATCTTGAAGTCATCAGAGGAGACAGTTTCCTCATAGGGAACGAAGCCGAGACAACATCCAAGCGTGCTCGCAGCCAGGTACCGGGGCTACCTCCATCAAGTCGACTAAGGGACTATCGGGGCAAATCTCATCAGAATCCCTCAGAGTCCGGAGATGCTAACTATATTAATGTCCTCGAGTAGGCAGACCCTGAAGCAGTCAGGTTCATCAAGTTCAACTGCCGTTTCCTACACTTGGAAGCAGACTGGAAAGAAACCCTGAGCATCGCAATGATACGGGCACATAAACCCCCTGTCTCCGATCGGAGATTTGTCAGCATCCTTCAATCCTACTCCCTGGCCCCTCCAGGTGAAGAAATCTTCGTGATGAAGGTCAACAAGCATTGTCACACTCGTGATGAATGTATGGAAGTCGTATGGGACGTCCTCCTTGAGGAATTGCCCGCCGAGTCCTTCTTCTCAAGCGAAGGGCATGATGTTTTTCTAGCTACTCAAAGATCGCAAAGCAGACGCGAGACGTCCTTATATCTCGGGCTGAGCCGTCGATGACAATGAATCAGACTCTCCGGAGTCGAGGACGCGCGCATCCGTAAGAAGATCCCTACATACATATGCTCGCCGAGGACGGCACCAGTTTCGATGATGTCACCTACGACAAGGGCTCCAATACCATGGAAATTGTCAAGCTCAACATCCCATACAAGCGGTTATCCGGAGAATGGAAACAACTGGTTGACACGACAAAGAACCCCTCTGATCAAGTGACTGACGACGACTTCGTCAACATTATCTTTTCCAGATATCCCGATGATACCAAGGATCCGGTCCTTATTATCATATTCTGAAATGCCAAAGTTAACCTCGACAATCGCCTGATCATGGTAAACGAGGCCCTGGCCAATCGAGCTCAGAGCTCATCATCACTTCCGACTACCAGCCCCAGTGGCAACCGGCCCGTGCCGTCAGTCAAGCTTACAGCCACAAGCGCCGCCAAGGCCAAGGGCAGCAGCAAAGGAGACAAAGCTCTTCACCCTGTCACGAATCAAATCAACCTCAGGAACGCTTCCAGTAGCCACCCTGAAAACATCTGTAAGAGTCTTCCCCACAAGACAGATCCGGCTTCCGAAGAAAGGAATGATCGCCTCAGCATCAACATGCTCAAGTTTGATCCTACTCCCAGTCGTCACGGCCACAGATTCAGGCACCCCGCCAGCAAACTGCTAGCTCTGATAGACTTGGCGATCCAGCGAGATCACGAGACTATCAACATCGCAGAATTCAATACCCCCGTGGGTTCAATCAAGCAGATATGGGCAAACTTCTTGGTAACCGAGATCAAGGAGGGTCGCATGGAATGTCCCAGCCCAACTTCCTTCGTCAACATAATCCATGTGTTTCTGCCATTCGGAGATTTGGATGTGATCCTAGTTCTAGACACTAGTCAGACGGCGCGCACCTATGGAGACTGTTTAGCTCTCGCAAGGAAATCCCTCATGGAACTAGCTGCTCAAGAGAACCGTCTCTGGGACGAGAACCAAGCTCAAAAGACCCACAGGGACCAAGCCCTTAAAGTGTCACAAGCAGCCTTCTGCATGTAAAGCTGTGAGGCCACTCTAGACCAGTTCGACCTCAAAGGTTTTGCTCACGGCAACTTCCTGGACTACCGTCTTTTCTCATCCAACCCCCTCTGGCAAGGGAGGGCGGTCAACGGTCCTGAAGACCTAGGAGATGGAATGGTACAGCACAAGGAATACCTAGCTGAACAGCAAGAAGAGTACCAGCGCTTATCTCCTCGAGAAAAGCAAGTCCTCTGTGAAAGCGACGACGAAGACGATGAAACCATTCTCTTCCAAGCCGGGCATGAAGTCAACAAAACCGAAATCCCAAGGGTCCTGGGAGGATGGGGACGGATCATTTCCGCTCTCAAACTAAAAGGCCAACTGAGGGAGGAAGGTCTATTAAAAAAGAAAAGGAAAATGGAAATACATCTCCAGCAACTACTCAGGGAGATTCCACAGACTGCTGCATTCGTTTACAAAAACGATCAACTGGGGCAGCAGCCAGTTACATGGGCAGATGTTCGGGAAGCCGTGTACTCACTTTTCGACATACCCGCCACTCAGATAAAGCAGAAGGGAAAGCTCTCCCCGATGGAAGTTTATCTAGACTGCCGCATACAGTTCAAGGAAGCACTGGCTATTCTCACATGGGAAGAAACCCAGGCGCTAACTCTGGACGTAGGCTCCACTGCAAGAAAGTTGATCTGGGCTAAGAGTGGAGGAAAATTAGCAAACCATGAATATCGCCAAGCCCAACTCCAGAATGCCCTGAGCATGCTCAGCAAGAAGGAAATAAGTGCGGTATACCGTGAAGAGATCAAGGAGACTGTTAGCTTGAACCAAGAACTCTCTAACCTCCACAGAGGGTCAGCAATGCACAGTTCAGTTCTGGCAACCACTGTTGCGCACTGACATTCGAACAGTTGCGACAAACCACTAACTCCCTCCCCACGGAGGCACCCAAACCAGTATCCTGGGATAGAATCCGGAAAGCTGCCGAAGCCCCCGGGAATGCATCTACAGTCAACGAATTGAGAGAAGACATATGGCCCTATGCCTCGAGGAATCCTCCTCTGACTATGGCTCAGCTCAGAGCGACCTATTCAGAAGGGACCAAACCTGATGTCAACGTCCTGACCCGATCGAGTCAAATACATGCATTACCACCTAAGGCCACCAAAAAGCCGACGGAGCCAGAACCGCAGCCCGGCCTGCCCGAAGACACAAGTTCCGTGAAAGAGGACCCGATCCTCACTCGGCCAAGCGCACTCCAGCGAACATTTCCCTTTGGTCCTCAAGCCACATCCTCATATCCTCACAAGCTCAAGCTAGAGGAAAGTCTGGCCCGTACCATGGTCCCCGTGGACGCAACCCCAGACGAAGTAATTCAGATGATCGGCAACATCCACTATGGCAAAATCATCACCTTCACAGATTTGGACCTGCCAAAATTTGGGGCTGATCACAATGAGCCGCTTCACATCACAGTCCAGCTGGACGAGCGTCGCCTTCCCCGTGTGTTGGTAGACGGAGGTTCCGGAATGAATGTCTTGCCCGCCAAGATGATGGACCTGCTTGACATCAAGCCCACAGATCTGAAGCCTTCAGTCCACACTGTCAAGGCCTATGACTCCACTACCCGTACAGCTTCTGGGTTGCTACTCTTAACATCTGGTTCGGCAAGAGGATGATCCCCACCGAATTCCAAGTGTTGGACATTCCTATCACTTTCACAGCCATCCTGGGGCGACCCTGGCTGCATCAGATAAATGGTGTGGCATCCACCCTTCACTAGTGTATCAAGTTCATGCAAGGCAACGAGCTAACCACAGTCTACGGTGACAGCGTCACCACCGAGGGGACCAGCACCAATGAAATTCCAGTGTTAGAGATCAAACATGATGATGATATGGCATTAACTGGATTCACTTTAAGATCCAAATATGCAACGTGGACCTTCCACTGTTTCAAGACAAAATCCCTCCCGCCATGAAGATGATGAAACTCATGAACTTCATCCCAGGACTGGGGCTCGGCAAAAGGTTACAAGGCCAACACCAAGTCATCGAAGTCAAGGACCATACTACAGTCCAGGGGCTCGGTTATGTGCCAACACCAGCTAATATCAGAGAAAACAAAAGGCTCGCCCGCACCAAGGCAGCAGCCCGCAAAAGGGGAACCTCCAAGGCACACCCAACCTCCGGCCCTATAGTTTCAACCTCGCTCATTACTTCACCAAGGGAACCGACAGCAGAACTGAGGGGACCGATAAGGGAACCGACAGCAGAACTGAGGGAACCAAAAGTGGAACTGATGAAGATGAGAAAGAAGCAGGGATAGTCAGCACAAATACTACAGAAAGGATGGAAAAGCTAGCATGGGACCTCAAGCGTTTCAGAGGACTCAAGGCTAATCCGATAAGGGGAGCGTTCCTCGACATCACAACTCTACCTGGACCAATTGCCACCATAGTTCAGCATGAGTACACATTCAAGGGAATCCCAGACATAGAAGAGCAGCTCGAGACACTCTTCATGGGAAACAGACTGTTCAGGTCAGCCGTCGAGGCCGCATTCGAGACAGTAACTCCAAAGCAGAAGGAACCAGAATTCATAGAAGACGCTCTCAGTGGACCCGCTCTACAGAGTCTTTTTGAAGAAGTCATGGAGGTGCCAAACCTGATTGACATGGGCTCCGAAAATAGCATGATCGCCATGATTGGGACAGCAGAAGCCAAGCCTCTCGACCCCGAACCCTTATCAAGCATCCAAGAATGCCACCGAAGAACTGGGTAACTTTCACTGACCAAGGGCAAGCCGCAGTAAATGGAAGACAAGCTGGGCCTGCACCCACATCTCCCTAAACCCGGTCTCGAACCCTCTGAGTCAGTCCTTGTTAAAGTCCAGTCCTCTGAGTCGTCCAACGGCCTTATGCCGGAAGACTATGATAATGTAGCCAACAATGTATTTTCATTCGCATTTAATGAAAAGTCTGACCTTTCGGAGTATCCCCTCATTGCCACTTTAACAACTGATAAGTTAATAAACAACTTAAAAGATGTTAATAATGACTCACTTGATAAAGAAGCAGACACATTAAATGAACAATACATTAAAGAAGTTCTCAAGCGTGTAGTAGACCAAGAGGACAACCGGGCCCAAGATGCCGAAGAGGTTATGACTAAAGTAAATCTGGGGTCAGTGCAAGAGCCTAAAGAGACACAAGTGGGAAATTTATTCGCCGATGCAGAAAAAGAAGCCCTGATAAATCTCCTCAAAGAGTATGTTGACGTGTTCGCCTGGTCATACCAAGACATGCCAGGACTCGATCCCTCAATCGTGGAGCACAGAATTCCCCTGGATCCAGAATCCAAGCCTGTCAAACAAAATTGCTCAAGATCAAGCCAGAGTGGTCCTTGGAAGTGAAAGAAGAAATTGAGAAAATGCTCCGCGTTGGTTTCATCAGAGTAATTGTACCCGACCTGGCTCTCCAACATCGTGACGGTCATCAAGGCCAATGGAAAGGTCAGATGATGTGTGGATTTCCGAGATCTCAATAAGGCCAGCCCTAAAGATGATTTCCCACTGCCCAACATCGATATGCTAGTCGACACCACGGCAAATTTCGAAGTAAAGTCCTTCGTGGATGGGTTTGCCGGATACAATTAGATCAAAATGTCCGAGGAAGATCAAGCCAAGATCGCTTTCACCACTCCGTGGGGACATATCGCTACACGGCCATGCCGTTCCGTCCAAGAACGCCGGGGCTACTTACTAGCGGGCCGCAATGACCCCCTCTTCCATGACATGATTCACAAGGAAATCGAAGTGTATGTTGACGACATGATCATCCACTCCAGAGGATCAGACAGGCAGCACATGACAGATCTGAGAAAGTTCTTCAACAGACTCAGAAAGCACTCTATGAGATTGAACCCTGCGAAGTGCACCTTCGGCGTCAAGCGAGGAAAAGTACTGGGGTACATGGTTACAGAAAGAGGTATCGAAGTCGATCCCAAGAAAATCAAGGCCATCATCGACATGAAGCCGCCTCAGACACTGACAAAAGTGAAAAGTTTTATGGGAAGACTTCAGTACATCAGTCGCTTCATCAACTAGTTGACATCTCTCTGCGAGCCAATGTTCAAGCTGATGAAGAAGAATGCCGACATCAAATGGGACTCCGAGTGATAGACAGCTTTCGAGAAAATAAAGACATACTTGGTGAATCCCCCTTACCCGCCACATGAAGACAAACCACTCCTTCTGTACTTGACTGTAACAGGCACGTCAATCGGAGCAATGCTGGCACAAGAACAGAAAGATTCCAAAGTTGAGCATGCAATCTACTTCGTAAGTCGAAAGCTTCAGGGAAGTGAACTCAGCTACTCAGCATTAGAGAAAACTTGTACCGCCTTGATATGAGTAGTCGGGAAACTGAAACACTACATGCAGTCACATTCAGTGCTCCTGGTCTCTAAGATGGACCCCGTCCGATATCTCTTTGACAAGCCATCCCTGTCAATGAGACTAGCCAAGTGGTCATTCTTCCTAGATGAGTTCGACATCAAGTACATGGTCAGAAAGTCAACAAAGGGCAGAGTAATGGCGCATCACCGGCACTTCCCAAGCAAATAACCCAAGGGTCCTGATCCGCAGTTTTCGGATGACGGAATCTTTTCACTTGACAGCGCAAACCGCTGGCGACTCTTCTTCGATGGGGCAGCCAACAAGAAGGGAAATGGTATTGGAATGCTCCTTGTTGATCCCAAGGATGAGCACACTCCCATAGCCATTAAGCTGAATTTTGAAACAACCAACAATGTAGCAGAGTATGAAGCTTGCGCAGCCGGTCTAGAAGCCGCTCTCGAGCGCAACATCTCAGAACTGGATGTATACGAAGACTCAGCATTGATCATCAATCAAGTGTCCAAAAAATGGAAGACGATAGATTCTGGCCTCCAGAGGTACCACACATACATGGAGGAGCTCATTGCTCAGTTCAAGGACATCTCTTTCCATTATTTGCCAAGAGACAGGAACCGCTTCGCAGATGCCCTGGCTACCCTAGCATCTCTTGTCGAAATTCTCGAAGGAAAATCAGTAAAATCCCTCAGAATAGGCAGACGGGAAACACCCGCTTACTGCTGTGAGATCGAAGTAAAAAATGAACCGATCGACGAACCTTGGTACAATCAAATCTACCAGTACCTCCAAAATGGAGAATCTTCCTTCACAAATGAAGAAAAAATACAAAGAAGGGATCAAAGCCAAAAACATGATGGCACTAAAACGCCTGGCATCCCATTTCGTCATTCTGGGGGGTATGTTGTACAAGAAGCGCCACCAAGGGCCACTCCTTCGGTGTGTAAATAAAGAAAAAGCCAGCGAGCTAATGAACGAAGTTCACAATGGAACCTGCGGTCCACACATTAACGCCAGAGCATTGACACAGATCATCCTCCGTATGGGATACTATTAGGTATCAATGGAAACAGACTGCATCCAGTTCGTCAGAAGCTGTGACAAATGTCAACGGTTCTCCAACCTCAATCACATCCCTCCTCACGAAATCTATTGCATGACTACATTATGGCCTTTCGCCACATGGGGAATCGACGTCATCGGCAAAATCACTCTGCCAGGGAGCAACGGTCACGAGTTCATATTAGTCGCAGTCGACTACTTCACCAAATGGGTAGAAGCCAGATCATACAAGGTACTGATTTCTAAGAAGGTGGCCGAGTTCATCAAAGAGAACATCATGTGCCGATACGGAGTGCCCAAAGAGATCATATCCAACAATGGGACCCACTTCGAAGGAGATTGTGACCAACTGCTGACCGAATTCAGAGTTACACGCCACAAGTCTTCTCCCTACAGACCACAGACTAATGGTGCAGTAGAGGCAGCAAACAAGACTCTCGCAATGATAATCAGAAAGATGACCGTCAGAGGTTGGGACTGGCCCGAAAAGCTACATCTAGCCCTCTGGGGATACGTAACATCGCCGAACCGCCACAGGGGAGACTCCTTTCGCACTTACATACGGAATGGAAGCAATGTTACCAGTGGAATTGGAAATTCCATCCCTCCGAGTCCTTTTGGAAAACGGGATCAATGAAGTCGAATGGCTACAGAGCCGTCACGACGAACTTGCTCTACTCGACGAGCACAGATTGAAAGCTATGGAGCACACTCGAGCCTACTGTAAGTGCTCCAATTTGAGTTGTTAGTATTTTCGTTAGAAAATTAACGAAAGTTTTAACATTCCTAACATTTCTAACAATTCCTAACATTTCTAACAAGACAATGATAAATTAGGGATTGCCATTTAGAGTTAAGCATGGAAAAGAATCTTACAAAAGCAAAAGAATTGTAAAAACTCGAAATGGGAAGCTGCAGTCAACAAACTGCTGAAATAATTTGAAAAATATTCTTCCTGTCCAAAGCCTGGAGCAGCATTTAATGCACCAGGGCACGCGTCAATCCAGGCTGCGCGGATCCAAATGAGTCTCCCAGTGGCCTATAAATTGAACCCTCCTCTCTCAGTCTACACAACACAATTCACTCACAGCAACAGCACTCTGGGGAAAAATAGAGAGAAAACAGTGGGAATCCTTAGATTGCCACCATTTTCTCTTGAATCTTTCCCAAATCCCACTCACTCCAAATACTCTCAAATCACTCCCATTCATACACAAGCCCAAGCTTCATTCACCCCTTAAGAGGAGGATTAGAGAGAAAACATAGAGGACTTAATTGTTATCTACTTGTTTTCTCTTTGACCAACTCTAATCACAAGCCCTAAACACATTCAAACCCTAAACACATTCAAACCAAGCCTTGAATCCACTCAAACACAAACACAAACACAAACACAAGGGAAGATAGGTATAACCTCCCTCTCCCTACCCTAAATCTCTCTCATCCATGCATGCACTTTCAATCACCAAAATGTAGTTTGTTCATCTTCTTGCTCTAGATCCAAGAGGATCACCATGGAAGTTCATCTCCATGGATGATCCTCTACAAGGATCAACATTACTTTCAAAGTGTATTTACTTACTTGCAAACACATTTTCAAAACCCTAAAAATCATTTTCATACACAAAATCTTTCTTTCAAAGGATAAAATTCCCCTTCCCAAGCAAATGAAATGCTTAAAGTCCTAATGTACCCCAAGGATGGCTTGATATAGTAGATCACCACTAAAATGTTTAGTGATCACTAATCAAAGCCTAGGGAAATGGGGACAAGCATGGATTCCAAACCCCCTTTAAAATCATGTTTTTCTTCAAGAGAAAGTAGCTGTCCAGTAGCCTTTCTCTAAGACCTCTGTCCATGGTCTAATTTTTTGGACATACAGAAACTTGGAATTTGGTGTTGACTACAAAATACTTTTTGTAGCCAACATCCAGAGCTTCCAGACATATTTTTACTTTTTTTTTTTCGTGAGTAAAACTCCCTTTTTCAAATTATCTTTTAAAGGTTAGTTCATCAGTCTCTGGAAATCCAGATTTCACATTTGAGATTTCCAGAAGGTTTTGGTCCCTCAAATCATCTCCAAAATTAAAAATTCTTTTACAGAAATCTTATTTAAGGTGTCTGGAACAACTTTTATTCTCTGAGTTTCCTCAGATTATGAAGTTTTAAAGCCCTTAAATCCATTTTAAAATCAAGTGTCCACTGCCTTTTTCATTCTGGCAGAATTGGTTTTCAACTTCAAAAGGTCCTTTGAGTACCAAATCTCAACCCTAAAATCGTCCAAAAAATCATGGGACTTGTTTAATGCCTTATAAAGAGTACCCAATTTTTGGTTTTCTCAGTTTAAACTTATTTTGGCCAAAGTAACACACGCACACACACACACACACGCAAACAAATGGTTTTTAATGCTTGGAAGACTCATTTTACGAAACATTCCGGTTGAACACTAACGTTCTTCCCGGCGTGTAACGTGACCTCCGAACCCAAATCTCTAATCCCGGGCATTTTTCAAAGTTTTGGCCCTTAAAACAAAAATGGCGTGGCGACTCCGTTTGATTTCAAAAAATCGGGTACATCACAGTGGCGACTCCGCTGGGGAAGAAACGAGTTTTATCTTTTCAAAAAAAAAAGGAAAAACTTTTTGTGGGTCAAGCTTCCGTCCCGGCATTTGAAACCGTTTGTTGCATGTGTGTTGATTTTTCACATTTTCGTGTTGTTTTGGTCGCCTCGAAAAAAGTCAAAATTTTGACTATCGGACCCGTTGCCTTGATGTTTGAATTATGTGTTTATGTGCTTATGTGTTATTTGCTTTCAAAAGAAATTTTTCAAAAAAAAAAAAAAATAAAAAAAAAAAAAAGATTTTCAAAAGAAATTTTTCAAAAAAAAAAAAATTTCAAAAAAAAAATTTCAAAAAAAAATCAATCAAAAAAAAGGGGGATCTTCCAAAAAAAAAAAAGTTTTCAAAAAAAAATCATTTTGTGCATGCATCATACTTTTTAAGACACATGAAAAATTTCTATTTTACTCAGAAAAGGAAGATAGACTGCTTGCACACTACGCGCACTTGGCCTTACGCTGCACACTACGTCCCTAACCCGGGGAAATCCCTGTAGCGGCCCGTTTGGTCTTATTACGCCTCTCGGTGCAAGCACGGGACTACCCAAACATCCCATGGAGCCTCGTGTCAACCATGCACTTGTCCGTGACACACTTTGTCCGAGACCCGGTTGGTTTTTAGTCCGGGTCCGTGTCATGCCCTGTCTGTGTATAGACCTTTCCTTTCAAGCCTTAGTCGGCATACCAAGTCAATATCTTTCGGGACCCTAATCAGTCGAAGTTCTGCCGGTTTTCCGTCACGGACTTTGACCAGATATTGACTGGCGCCTTGACTTTGACTCTGACTGGCACAAATTATACACTGACTCCCAGCATGACACTGAGTCATCAAGGATTAACGATAATTCCATGCCCAATTACGACCTAATTGACGACAAGTCAAGATCAATTGTGGACATTTATCAGTCTGAATCATGCCGACTTTTTGTCGAGCCCTCGGGCATGATCTTGACTTTGACGTCAGCTTTGTCCGTAATTTACATCGAATGCTCGTTAAAACTCGATTACCCGCCAGAATTTTAGGATCGTTTTCATTTTCGGTCAGTGGGACCCGCTTGCCCTATAGGACCCTCGCCCGGGGCTGTCCACCCTGGGAATTTGAAATACAGGGGGAATACGAGGGGCTTATAGACGTAGTAATGGGGCCCACTGATCCAGGATCCAGAGTAGTTTGCGAAAAAGAAGAGCAATCTTTTCCAACCGATTAGGTTTAATAAAACATGTTTTAAGTAAATTTAAACGAATAATCGCATGTTACATGAGCCCTAAGCCTAAACACCAACCTGTTCCGCTTTCCCGAGTCTGAACCACACCCTTTTGTACCTTCCAGAGTAAGCAAAGTTTGGATCAAGACCCCGGGTCATCATTTGCTCAGCTCAGTCATTCCGGAGTCGATACATCATCGCTTTCCTCCTTCGCTTCGGCTCAAAGTTTCGTAATGGCCAACTCAGAGGAGAACTGTGGGGGACGTACAACTTCGCACCCCGAAAATCCGCAAAGTGCCGAGCAGTGGAATCAGATGTTGGAACAGATAAGACAACATCAAGAGGCTCGATCATCGCCGCTTATTGGAAGGTATCGTAACCTGGGGGCTAACAATTGTTCGCAACCCTAATGGAACCTTTACGGTTGATGCGAAGATTGGAACTAATTACCCTCCCGGGCATGCCAACTACCATCAAATGCCCTGTTCCCTTTCGTGTGGAACTACTAATGGGCCAAGCATCCCCCAGCCTATCACTCAGCCTGCCTCTTGGCCTCATTGTATCGATACTCCTCAACAGTCCGATCTAGGTCAAACTGCCCCCGGTGCCTCTCAGGTCTCACCACCAGGATTGAATCAGTTGGCTTTCGCCCCACAGCTTGGAAGGGGTCAGTTGACTACTTCACAACATCAGTCGGGTTCAGGTCATCATCTCGGAATGGGTCAGTTCACGACTTCTCAAGCCTGCCAGATCGACATGGCTCTGCAAGCCATTTTGGGACGGTTCGCTTCTCGTGCTCCATGGTTCGAGAGGGCTAGCTTGCTTCCTCCAATTCTCGAAGCACACTTGCCCCTATGATACTGCAAGATCACATGGGCCACCAGGCTCTTATCACCACTTCATCAGGTTTACCGTATTCACAACATCCTCCAAGCTCTACCTCGCCCCTCCGGTTGGGAAGTCCGACAAGGTCAAATGCTCCTCATAAAATTCTCCACCCTTTGCAATTACGCAAGCTGCTCCACCTTTCATCAAGTACGGTATGCACATTACCCTTGTAGTCACGTTCCTCGGTGTGGGTCAAGACACGTTCGGTCCCTGTTGTTACGATGCCTCAAACCTCATGTCTTGGCGGCCTTTTGGATCCGCACTCACTGCTCCACGGTATCCACCAATTACGAGCCATATATCCTCATCTTCGGCAACTGCCGGGCCTTATGAGGAGGGTTACTGGTCACGCTTTTAATGCTCGACTGTCTTCCCTCCCATCAGAGTACTTCCTACTGTGGTTTCATTTACTGATGCCAATCTTGTGGCGGTGTCGTGCAGTCCCAGTGTTCCTATTGACTCGTCCAAAGGATTATTGAACCAACCAATTAAGAAGGTACAAGAAAAGCCTAGCAACGAGAGTATCGACGATCGCTCGACTCGGGCCATCTCACCATACTAATCTTGTGTATCTGACACGAATGAGTTTTACAAAAGGTCAAATCTCGACGATTACATCGATGAGTACATCAAAAGGGTTCGTGCACGGGGAAGCACTACGGG
The DNA here is from genome assembly GCA_022495995.1 of Adenophora triphylla var. japonica. Taxonomy (NCBI): domain Eukaryota; kingdom Viridiplantae; phylum Streptophyta; class Magnoliopsida; order Asterales; family Campanulaceae; genus Adenophora; species Adenophora triphylla. The sequence continues at coordinate 85,118 of JAFEMH010001917.1, forward strand.
TCGGAACATGTCTCACCGCTATAAACCTTACCCTTCCAACACGGCTGCAACATCCATTAAAGGAAAGAGGGCATTGTGTACAATTGACGGCATCCAAAAGCAACTAAGAAATGGTGGTCCTCTAAGGCGACGAGAACATTTTGATGATTTTGGGATGCCCATGGGCTTAATTTTCAAGGGTTTAGTAAAGGAAGGCCTTTTGGAGCCCCTCAGGCACTACCATCCAAGGAGCTCAAATGCACTCCTCGACATGAGTAAGCATTGCGCCTTCCATGATCATTATGGCCACACGACCGACGACTGCACAGTATTGAAGAGAGCGGTTCAAGGGTTAATCGAAACAGGCAAGCTTGAGCGCCCCAATAGACCAAAACCGGTAAACCTTGTTCAGAATGGTGACCAAGTCAATGACCAAATCTCGAATCAAAGAGCACTAAGAGTTCATTCTCCCCCAAAGGAGAAACCACATCCCGAGGGTTTGGGTGTTCCCTTAAGCAAAGTTTTAAATAGCTTGCTAAAGCAAGGTCTCCTCGAACCCATGAGAAACTATCAGCCCAAGGATCGCAAAAATCCCTTTGGACACCACTAAGCATTGTGCTTTCCACCAGTATCACGGTCATATAACCGACAACTGCACAGCTTTGAGAAAGGCAATTCAGGGGTTAATTAAGAAGGGCAAACTCGAGCGCCTCAGTGATCTCAACCACACTTGATGATCATTTCCCAAACAACACGAATGTAAACATGATTGAGTTTTATGATTCAAGCTCTGTGAATTCAATAGACTTTGGCAAGCCAGATGATTTAGTCGTAACAAATGTTGAGAATGGCTGGTTTGACTGCAACAAGCATGTGACCATGGCAAAGATGGATTTGGTGAAATGCTTTAAACTCCCGCCTCCTGGTAAGTTCACGACTGACGCAAAGGGTAAATGGGATGATAATGATCTGATGGCAGATAAGGCAACCGTCAGGGCCGGTAAGCGAGGAATTCCTTGAAGTTACCAAAGGCGAGCATAGTCTACTGAAGGATAGAGACATGGTCCAACAACAAAGAGTAGCTAGACTGGGGGCTACCCATCCTTTAATATTAAAACAGTCTTCTAGTCAACCTTCGTAGGTTCTAGTACTTTCTTCGTTCAATCAAGTCCTCCTTGGACATTGTAGTTAATCTTAAATTTTCTATAAAAGAGTCTTTTTCTTTTCTCGCTAGACTTGAGGCATTATTTGCACACCTACATTACATTTAATGAAATGGTTTTATTTTAAATGATCACTCGCATTGCTCAACAAATAATCTCTGGAAATGATTAAGATTTTAATTAATTGGTGCGAGAAAGTCAACTAATGCCTTCCCTATACACTTCCCTTACCTCACAAAGGCCTCCATCAGCCATACACTTTCCAAAACATGTCCCCATCATCACCTTGACCAAGTCAACAACGGCGGCAGCATCAAAGAACAACAAAAGGTCACTCAACATCGAAAGATTGACCCCATGTCGACAAAAAACCGGGGGCTTACCTTCGCCTCACGTGCCTCAAGAAAGTTCGAGCAGAGGCTTGCCTTCGTCCTCAAGTGCTTAAAAAAAAGAGCTCAAGCAAAAGCTTCAAATAAAAAAAAAGCAAAAGCTTAAAAAAAAAAAAAAAAATCGGGCCAAGGATCGGCCAATCAGAAATTTGACATATGGGAAAAATTAAAGCCCGAAGAACAGAAGTTATCGACAACAAGGGAGCAGTTAAAGTAACGGCAAAAACACATCATAAGCCCTTAAGCTGAATTCAAAATCTTTCTTCCCCAATGAAGGATGATGATCAAGAAGCAATTAAATCACGGAAGAAGCCGTCAAAGAACATCTCAAGGCCCGTACCTTATCATCCAAATTTCCTATCCGAGCCTTTTCACCAAAAGTATCACAAATGTTCATACCCCCTTTGCTAAAGTCAAACACGGTTCAAACCCGAACTACGGAGACCTGAGCTCCTTATATTAAGGGGAACGTAGGCAACCAGAAATGGTCCGGTCATAAACGCATTCAAATCCCAGAAAATTCGGTCTCATCAATGGCCTCTCATGTGCACAATCTTTCTTCGCAATTCGCCAACTTAACCCTTGGTATTGGTCGACTTTCTCCTCATGATTAATCAAAATGTTTGTTCATATCGAGATTAGAAGTGTGAGTAACCCGAACATTAATAAAGGGTTTTAAGAAATCTTGTGATCATTTTGAATAAAACATGTTTTCAGATGTCTCGACAAGTCTTCTTTTTCTACATTATAGGAAAAATAGAGCTAAACACTAATTTTCCGTCAGCAGGGGCTTCCATACACTTTTACAAACCTTTCTACACGTGTGCTCACTCAAAAGAGTCAAACCCAAAGCGAGTTCTTTTGTGCCTTCGTCAAATGAGGCCATCAAATAATACAAATTGGGGATTCGTCCCCACTTTTTGAAAAATATGCCCCTGCAGGTATACATTCCTAAATTGTCTTTCTTTTACATTTTCCTCCGGTTGACTAATTGACTAAAGAAAATAATAAAGTAAATATAGAAGGATGGGTTGCCTCTTTTGCTACATGACAATTCAATTTGCATTAGAGCTGCACTATACTCTTTGAGGGAGGACTTTCATCAAGCCATTTGTTTAGAGTGGGGCTTCTCTGGTCACGCCGGTTCTTCACTTTGCTACAAGATGGGCTGGGTCTTTGTTTAGACTCATCTCAGTATCAGTCTGCAATGCCTACCAGGTTTGTGTCAGATTCACAATCATGAGACAAAGACTCTACCAAGTCACTTCTTCAAAATCAAGACTTCGCAAACACATCTCTTCAGACCAAGGCCTTGCCAAGCAAAGTGAGATTTGATCGCCATGTTGGTCATGGGTTTGTCAAGCGCAGTTCTTTGATGTCGAGGATGAGGACGGAATTTTAACCGGGACCGAGAGATTCATCATATTTCCATGGCTAATATTGGACTCCGAGTCCATAAAACTCCTTGTGCCAATCGGAATGAGGTTTCGATGTTCATTCTTGGAAGGTGTCGGGAATTTTGGTTTGATGATTGCCCTCAAACCCGATGGGACTTTCACGGTAGAAGAGGAAAAGGATCCCCATCCCTATCTTGGCCGGACAGAGACTACCGCCGAATGCCACCACCTTCCTCACATGGAACCTCCACTGGGCCACACTCTTCTCGGCACAGTGAATCAGTCATCCTTTCGGCCTCGATGCAGTACACATTCACGGTTCAATGCGAGGACGATCGTTTGGGGAAACAAATTGAATTCAGTCCGATTTGGGCCGGTATGGTGTGCCTCAATACGGTTGGGGTCGGCTCGGTATGTCGCGACGGTTTGGTATGCCTCGGCGGCCCGGTACAGATCGGTCGGGGGCTTCTCGGTTACATCGGCTTGGTATGACTTCTCGGTTGGGTTTGGGACGGCGGTCAACTATGGATCGGTTTGAACTTCTCGGCCCGGCGGTTTGGAATGCCTCGACAGCAACCCAGTTCAAGACAGCAAGTCCCCGGCACCGCACAAGTCTCACAAGATCCCTTCATGACCGCCTTAACGGGACAGCAAACCCCCAATCCCACTCTCGGTCGCCCAGACTACTCCAGGATGCCACCACCAGCCTCCTATGGTACTATCTCCTCGATCTTTGGGTCGGCCGGCTCCCAACTACGAGACCACTTTGGATCCATGCAGCCTGACGGGACGAATTAGTTCGCAGTTCCTCAGTAGGAACAAAATCAGTACGGAATGTCTTCTCATGGTTGGGGGTACCTTGGAATGCCACAGCAAATTGGGATCCCGTCTCAGTTCAGAAACAATTAAGCCGAACCTTCACAACAACAGTTTAGAGTGCCGCAGCAACAGTTTGGGATGCCACCACAGTTTGGTTCGGGACAATAGAATGATGCTAGTTCAGCTGCTCCTAACACAGCTTCCACAAACCCATTTCTCACTCAGGGATTAATGGGCCACCAAGCCCCTAATCCCTGTCTCATCAGAATCACCGAACCACAGTATCCTCCTGGTTATACACCATCACCCCAGCCAAGCGTGCATGCAGTTCAACAAACAAGGGTCACAACCCGTATTTAAGTTTCATGGAAACTCTAGCTACCCGGCCACCTCAGGTCTACCACCACCCTCTTTGCCAATCGGAAGTTAACAGCAAGCCACTGGGTTCTATCCCTTTGACCAGGCTCCTACTTACACTCCCCAGGGTAATTCGGGCCAAGGACAGGTTTTCACCTACATCCCCGGATCGGTCGTTCCCTCCACCAGTCTGCCGCCAGTGGTAGCTCCTCTCTCTAGCTCAGTCGCCGGCTTGAACACTCTGGTTCCACCACCAGACCCTCATCTGGTTTTGGTTCATGGAACAGCATAAGGAATTGAAAGCATAGATTGTTGAATTGACCGCTAAGAAGTCTGCCTTCCGGCATACGGACCCGGACTCCATTGTTCCCCTGCCCCACAAATTCGTGATGCCTAATCTGGACATCTTTGATGGGACTGTATCTGGACACGTATACCTTGGCAATAAAGGCCAAAGGGTGCACCAATCAGCAGTTGGCAGACTATTTCAGCCTCTCTTTGAAATCCAGTGCTTTGAAGTGGTTCTTCCGCTTAAAACCCGAGGTCAGGGCTACATGGGACCAGATTACAAGTGCCTTCACAGAAAAGTATAAAGTTAATTTTAGAGTTGACTTGCAGACAATTGTGCAGCGTCCCGACGAGAACATCGGGGATTTTTACGAGCATTGGAACTTGAAACTTAGCGAAATGGCAACTCCTCCTTCTAATGAGGAACAAATGGACATCTTTCAATCATGCCTGGAAGCCTCATTTGAGAAAGCCCCTCAGTAACTTCCCCTATCCAGATCTGCATGCGACGGTCAGTTCTGGGGGCTAAAGTTTGACCAACAGCAAGCCACTGCTCCTACTTATCGGTACCAAGCTTCTGCCCCTAACTCAGCTCCTGTCCTACCCCAAAAGGCAAGGAAGCAATTAATTATGCGGGCCAGGATCGCAACAATGCCACTCCTCTCATGCCAAGGAAAGGTGATGTGCCCAAGCCGCGGAGCCTTAAGCTCGAAAATTTCGGAATGCCTCTGAGCAAAGTTTTTCAAGGACTTGTGAAGGAAGGTCTGACCACACCTTTGGACAACCGTCAGCCCATGGATCCCGATAGACACAACTAAACTCTGTGCTTCCCACTAGCATCATGGGCACGAAGAAGGGCGGTGTGAGAACTGATCAAAAAGGATACCCCAAGGGCCCAACACAGTCAACAATCCATTCCCTAAGAAAAAACATAGGGTGAATATGATTGAAGCCATGAATAAGCCAAGTGCCACTATGGCTAACAGTTCCCATATGGAAGACGCCCTTCGAAGGGAGGATTCTAGTTGCATAGTTGTTATCAAAGATGGGTTTCTCACTCCATGACGTAATGCTGCAACGATGTCTGGGGTCACATCAACTTCACCTCGAGGTCTCTCACGTTGATCGATTGGCTCGGTACTTCATCAGTATATCAGTTTTACAGTCAAACCTTTAACTGGACCTCTGTAGTGACGCTTTGTCAAACCTGGGGCTTCATCAAATCATTCAGAGAAAGATTATGTGGCTTTCACCATGTCTCTTCCACAGAATGGGGCTTTATCAAGTCACACCTATCTTCAGAAGAAAGGCCTAGTCACCTCAACAACTATCTTGGAGTTTCATCTTTAGAACTTGGTATATGACAACTTCCTGCATCATCAAAAGTTGAGAATTGGGAATCTCCTCATATCAGCATTTCGCCAAATCATTCTCCAAATTTATGTCAAATCACAACTAACCCAAGCGAAAGAGGGTTCATTCATATCAACATACTTTGATGCTAGAGCCTGTCAACATCAGCTTCAAATGTCCGAAACTGAAAATAAATTTCAATCAAGACCCGGGGTTCAAATCCAACTTCATCCCAAAATCAAAATTGACCTCATCAATGACATACAATTCAGTCCGCGACAAAAGGATATCACCCCACCAGCTCAAAGCTTGTCCCAAATAGTCCACAACACATGCAAACCCTCTCACCACATGCATCCCCACAAAAATTTCCCCAGGGCTCATGTAGCATGCAAAACAAAAAAAAAAGAAAAGAAAAACCTAAGCGATCGCGAATCATTTTAGTTCCATGCATGCATCCATCATCATGAATGTCATATGTGCATTTGTCCCTCTACTAACAAATGTAGCGATTCAAGCACGAAAGACCAGTTTTCCATCACTACCCGAAGCCTCTCCGCAGCGAGGATGGTCTCCACCAAAGACGACCTCCAATGTCCACAAATGGATGAAGACAGCCTCCAGCATCTACAGTTTGACAAAGACAAGCTCCGGCGTCTGCAACTTGCTAAAGACGACCTCCAATGTCCACAAATGAATGAAGACAGCCTCCAGCATCTACAGTTTGGCAAAGACAAGCTCCGGCGTCTGCAACTTGCTAAAGACGACCTCCAATGTCCACAAATGAATGAAGACAGCCTCCAGCATCTACAGTTTTGCAAAGACAAGCTCCGGCGTCTGCAACTTGCTAAAGACGACCTCCAATGTCCACAAATGGATGAAGACAGCCTCCAGCATCTACAGTTTGGCAAAGACAAGCTCCGGCATCTGCAACTTGCTAAAGACGACCTCCAATGTCCACAAATGGATGAAGACAGCCTCCAGCATCTACAGTTTGGCAAAGATAGTCCCCATGTCTATAGCTTGGCAAAGACAAGCTCCGGCATCTGCAACTTAGACAACCCCCAACATCCACAAACATATGAAGACCGCCTCCAGTGTCTACAATTCGGTCAGGGACGCCAAGTTCTCAAACGCAAATCGGTCAGGGACGCCAAGTTCTCAAATACAATTCGGTCAGAGACGCCAAGTTCTCAAACGCAAATCGGTCAGGGACGCCAAGTTCTCAAATACAATTCGGTCAGGGACGCCAAGTTCTCAAATACAATTCGGTCAGAAACGCCAAATTCTCGAATGCAAATGGGTCAGGGATGCCAAGTTCTCAAAATGCAAATCGGTCAGGGACGCCAAGTTCTCAAATACAATTCGGTCAGAAATGCCAAATTCTCGAATGCAAATGGGTCAGGGACGCCAAGTTCTCAAAATGCAAATCGGTCAGGGACGCCAAGTTCTCAAATACAATTCAGTCAGAAACGCCAAATTCTCGAATGCAAATGGGTCAGGGACGCCAAGTTCTCAAAATGCAAATGGGTCGGGGATGCCAAGTTCTCAAAATACAATTCGGTCAGGGACGCCAAATTCTCAAATACCATTCGGTCAGGGACGCCAAGTTCTCAAATACAATTCGGTCAGAAACGCCAAATTGTCAAATACAATTCGGTCAGAGGCGCCAAGTTCTCAAATGCAAATCAGTCAGGGACGCCAAGTTCAAATGCCAATAGGTCAGAGGTACCTCATGCCCCTAAATGTTTCAACATCTCGATCAAATACATCGAGACTCTCAACACTATCAACTACCACACAGCCCCCGCGACTTGCTCTCCTACAGGTAAGCACAGCAAAGGTACGTTAGTCCCTCAACATATCTCAAATGTTGCATGATTACCCATAGCTTTAGCTATCTCTATCTCCGCAAATAGCGATGGAAGCTTTAGTTCCTTAAGGTGACTGCCTCCGAATTATCAAAAGGCCCAGGATCCTAGACCTGTTCCTAACTGCCCAATGGATTTCGAACTACGTCCAAGCTTGATTCCCACTCGGGATACGTAGGCAGCCTACCATAGGTCCAGCCGCTTGACCAACACGGTCACCCTTTTCCCCGATAATCATCGTAAGCTCTAATCTTCCCCTGCGAGAATGCCCTCAAATAGTCTCCCTCAACCTCGATTTAGGTTCATACTCCTAAACTAAGTCCTCATTTAGGTTCATACAATGGAACTAAACCTGAACTTAGGTTCATCCTTGACGAAAGCCAACGGAATTCCGTCTCTTTCACCTCCGGCAGCAAACGTAAGACCGATCCCTTCAAATGAAGTCCACCAAAAGATTGTCTATCCCCTCAGAGTCCGTCCCCAACGAAAGGATACGAACATCGAAGGAAATCGTTTCAAAACAAGTTAATACCTCCAGATCACCCTTTATCAAGGTTCGAGGCACCTAAGACGCCATCATCAAGGTTCGAGGCACCTAAAACGCCATCATCAAGGTTCGAGGCACCTAAGACGCCATCATCAAGGTTCGAGGCACCTAAAACGCCATCATCAAGGTTTGAGGCACCTAAGACGCCATCATCAAGGTTCGAGGCACCTAAGACTCCATCATCAAGGTTCGAGGCACCTAAGACGCCATCATCAAGGTTCGAGGCACCTAAGACGCCATCATCAAGGTTCGAGGCACCTAAGACGCCATCATCAAGGTTCGAGGCACCTAAGACGCCATCATCAAGGTTCGAGGCACCTAAGACGCCATCATCAAGGTTCGAGGCACCTAAGACGCCATCATCAAGGTTCGAGGCACCTAAGACGCCATCATCAAGGTTTGAGGCACCTAAGACGCCATCATCAAGGTTCGAGGCACCTAAGATGCCATCATCAAGGTGCGAGGCACCTAAGACGCCATCATCAAGGTGCGAGGCACCTAAGACGCCATCATCAAGGTTCAAGGCTCCTAAAACGCCATCATTAAGGTTTGAGGCACCTGAAACTCTATCACTTCGATTTCGACACACAACACGAGGAAAGCGATAAATCGCAATCATTCCCTAATTCGACAAACCGAAATCATTACCAGGGTGACTTCCCAAAAATAGTCAGATCTTAGGGTGACTTCCCAAAAATAGTCAAATCATAGGGCGACTTCCCAAAAATAGTCAAATCGTAGGGTGACTTCCCAAAAATAGTCAAATCATAGGGTGACTTCCCAAAAATAGTCAGATCTTAGGGTGACTTTCCAAAAATAGTCAAATCATAGGGCGACTTCCCAAAAATAGTCAAATCGTAGGGCGACTTCCCAAAAATAGTCAAATCATAGGGCAACTTCCCAAAAATAGTCAAATCATAGGGCGATTTCCCAAAAATAGTCAAATCGTAGGGCGACTTCCCAAAAATAGTCAAATCGTAGGGCGACTTCCCAAAAATAGTCAAATCGTAGGGCGACTTCCCAAAAATAGTCAAATCGTAGGGCGACTTCCCAAAAATAGTCAAATCATAGGGCGACTTCCCAAAAATAGTCAAATCATAGGGCGACTTCCCAAAAATAGTCAAATCATAGGGCGACTTCCCAAAAATAGTCAAATCATAGGGCGACTTCCCAAAAATAGTCAAATCATAGGGTGACTTCCCAAAAATAGTCAAATCATAGGGCGACTTCCCAAAAATAGTCAAATCATAGGGTGACTTCCCAAAAATAGTCAAATCATAGGGAGACTTCCCAAAAGTAGTCAAATCTTAGGTTTACACCCTAAAACAGTCACTCTAGGGTCTACGTCTAAAGATAGTCAAAAAACCCGAACTACGACTGGCTTGATTCCTCTTAAGGATACGTAGGTAGCCTATCGCTAGGTTCATCCACTCGATCACTTGATCATCTTGTCAAATATGGAGCCTTACTCTTATCGACGACCCCGCTTCCTTCGAAAGCACCTTCGCCGAGGGGCTACTGTAAGTGCTCCAATTTGAGTTGTTAGTATTTTCGTTAGAAAATTAACGAAAGTTTTAACATTCCTAACATTTCTAACAATTCCTAACATTTCTAACAAGACAAGGATAAATTAGGGATTGCCATTTAGAGTTAAGCATGGAAAAGAATCTTACAAAAGCAAAAGAATTGTAAAAACCCGAAATGGGAAGCTGCAGTCAACAAACTGCTGGAATAATTTGAAAAATATTCTTCCTGTCCAAAGCCTGGAGCAGCATTTAATGCACCAGGGCATGCGTCAATCCAGTCCACGTGGATCTAAATGAGTCTCCCAGTGGCCTATAAATTGAACCCTCCTCTCTCAGTCTACACAACACAATTCACTCACAGCAACAGCACTCTGGCGAAAAATAGAGAGAAAATAGTGGGAATCCTTAGATTGCCACCATTTTCTCTTGAATCTTTCTCAAATCCCACTCACTCCAAATACTCTCAAATCACTCCCATTCATACACAAGACCAAGCTTCAATCACCCCTTAAGAGGAGGATTAGAGAGAAAACATAGAGGACTTAATTGTTATCTACTTGTTTTCTCTTTGACCAACTCTAATCACAAGCCCTAAACACATTCAAACCCTAAACACATTCAAACCAAGCCTTGAATCCACTCAAACACAAACACAAACACAAACACAAGGGAAGATAGGTATAACCTCCCTCTCCCTACCCTAAATCTCTCTCATCCATGCATGCACTTTCAATCACCAAAATGTAGTTTGTTCATCTTCTTGCTCTAGATCCAAGAGGATCACCATGGAAGTTCATCTCCATGGATGATCCTCTACAAGGATCAACATTACTTTCAAAGTATATTTACTTACTTGCAAACACATTTTCAAAACCCTAAAAATCATTTTCATACACAAAATCTTTCTTTCAAAGGATAAAATTCCCCTTCCCAAGCAAATGAAATGCTTAAAGTCCTAATGTACCCCAAGGATGGCTTGATATATTAGATCACCACTAAAATGTTTAGTGATCACTAATCAAAGCCTAGGGAAATGGGGACAAGCATGGATGCCAAACCCCCTTTAAAATCATGTTTTTCTTCAAGAGAAAGTAGCTGTCCAGTAGCCTTTCTCTAAGACCTCTGTCCATGGTCTAATTTTTTGGACATACAGAAACTTGGAATTTGGTGTTGACTACAAAATACTTTTTGTAGCCAACATCCATAGATTTCCAGAAATATTTTTACTTTATTTTTTACATGAGTAAAACTCCCTTTTTCTAATTATCTTTTAAAGGTCAGTTCATCAGTCTCTGGAAATCCAGATTTCACATCTGAGAATTCCAGAAGGTTTTGGTCCCTAAAATCATCTCCAAAATGGAAAATTATTTTACATAAATCTTATTTTAGGTGTCTGGAACAGCTTTCATTCTCTAAGTTTCCTCATATTATGAATTTTTAAAGCCCTTAAATCCATTTTAAAATCAAGTGTCCACTGCCTTTTTCATTCTGGCAGAATTGGTTTTCAACTTCAAAAGGTCCTTTGAGTACCAAATCTCAACCCTAAAATCGTCCAAAAAATCATGGGACTTGTTTAATGCCTTATAAAGAGTTCCCAATTTTTGGTTTTCTCAGTTTAAACTTATTTTGGCCAAAGGAACACACACACACACACGCAAACAAATAGTTTTTAATGCTTGGAAGACTCGTTTTACGAGGCATTCCGGGTGAACACTAACGTTCTTCCCGGCGTGTAACGTGACCTCCGAACCCAAATCTCTAATCCCGGGCATTTTTCAAAGTTTTGGCCCTTAAAACAAAAATGGCGTGGCGACTCCGTTTGATTTCAAAAAATCGGGTACATCACACCTACCAAAGCAGAATGGCCCGAGCATTTGATAAGAAAGTCAAGGTTCGAGACATCAGAGAAGGCGACTTGGTGCTAAAGGAAAAGCCTCCTACGCAGACCAATCCCCTCGGAAAGTGGGAGCCTACCTGGATAGGCCCGTTCGTGGTACAAAGAATCTTTTCCGGAGGAGCCATGAAGTTAGCAGATTTGGACGGGAACCCTTTCGTTAACCCCGTGAACGGAAGCAAGCTCCGCAGATACTTCGTTTGAGGAAGAGCACGAGTCAACTCTAATTCCCCATACACCACCCCTCAGTAAAATTAAAGTGCTAAAAGAGTAATACCCAACTGGATACATTCCCGATAATGATACAGGTAAAAAACAGGGTCGCACTTCTTTTGTCTCAGTTTTTTCTCAAATTCACCTAAAGTGTCAAACTACGGTGACCTGAGCCCCTTAGTCCAATTGTAAAAGGGGAACGTAGGTAGCCATCATTGGTTCGGTCTCAAAAACAAAAAAAAAATAAAAATAAGCATCAATTGCTTGTGTTTCGAAAAACTCTTTTCAATTAATCTACAAATTCTTAACGGTTAAAACAATCTTTGATGAGTTCAAGCACGGTCAACTCTTGACTCGCTACACGCTAGCAAAACTACAATAAAACATTAACCAATTAATGTGTCTGCAATGATAGTGGGTGGATACTCCGGACAGCAAGGTCAACCTAGTCTCCCGTACTTGGTCTTTCATCCTTCTTCGCCTTCCCTTTTCCGCGGTGAGTATTCTTCACCTTCACAGGGAATATTCCCGAAGTCCTTCTACCTGGCTCAGGGACCCTTCCCGACGCCTCCGTCAAACCGGCAGTTGCCAACGCAGCCCTTTCCCTAGCTTTATCTTGAGCTGCCTCTCTTCGAGCCATCATGACCGTGCTTTGATCGGCCTCCCGAATAGCATTGACCTCATAGTCAGCCATGTCGTCCCCAGTACGATTCTGAGGGTTAGCCCCCGCTTCGGCCCTCCTCAAAGTCGAGCCGTCAGGGTGATCAAGACCCAACAGCTCACTCCTTCTCCACAAAATGGCCATCTGTGTCTCCCCATACACTCTTCGTACCAGTTCAGATACTGCATAGACAGAACGATGCCCCCTCTCCGGTGAAAGAGAACCCTGGCAGGAAAGGACGTGTATTGCCACAGTTGCGTGAGAAGCAATAGCGTCGAAGGATCTTCCATCAGCAGAGATCCCACCTCGAAGGTAGCAGCATGACCTAAACCCGTCAATGGCACTCGCTTCCACTCGCGTATCTGTCAAAGACTAAGGATGGAATGTAGAAAGCAGTCTGGGATAACCCCGGTACTCTGACAACCAAAAGACCCTCCTAACCAACAAGTTTGTAGCTTCCAATGAGGAACCCACCATCGCAAGTGATGCGTGCGGAGTCTGGCCATCCAGAGCTCCAGTTCAGCCTGATCGCCCCTATCACCAGAGGATGTCGAGAAAAGGACTAAGGGTCATAAGACATTGGCACCTCGGGCATCATCTGCAATTGCTCCCTCAACCACATAGTGAGCATAGCGGGACTCCCTCTCCCCATGTATCGACTGCCGGTCGCCATCCGACCTATGCCCAGGAACGTCTCGCCCAGGACCAAAGGCACGATGTCTCCCCCGTTCTAGCACTGCCTCACCAGGTCCAGTACACTGTGATGGCACACACCCAGGTACGTAAATGTGAACAAAGTAGCAATCGTGCACAGAGCAAATGCGTCCCACGCAAAAATGCTCCCCTCGACACCGACAAATTTATCGGGCAGCCCCGAAATGTCGACATAGTCTGTGTTCAGTATTAGCATCCCGTATGCTTCTTTAGCTGAGATACCAAGCAAAAACACTAAATTCTCAACAGTGGCCATGCCACCCGCCAAGGGAAGAACTAGCTGTTCCGTCTCAGGTCCTCCTAAAATGGCCCAAAAATCTTCAAACATGGGAGTAATCTCGTTGTACGAAAAGTTGTACACATGCCTCCGTACATCCCAGAAATGAGCCGCAGCTCTCAAAAAGATCCCAATCCGGCATGAGCTCCTTCAAAGCCCAAACGGATTTCATCCCGTAACAGCCCTCGAAAAACCCTTACTTTGCCTCGTGTGGTGCCGTACCCACGACTGGAAATTGTCCAAGTATCGCTCTTGCATTTGAGACGATAGCCTAGGAAATGGAGCCATGGAAAGAGGAAAGAAAATCTTCAGGAATTTAAGAGAGAAATTCAGTTGATTGATCGAAGCAAACGTGCAGTTTTCACAAATTGCAAAAGCTGAACTGCAATTTAAAAGATTCTGGAAATTGAGTCCAAGTCCGGCCGGACTGTTTTTCAAGTTGACTGGGTCAACTCTGCAGCCAGCTGCTTTCAATTTGGAAACATTTCCAAACCATATCCTGTTCAAGCCTCATTGAAACTACGTGCACCCCTAGTTTCAATCAACCACTGCCAACACCACTTCCGCCCCGGGCTCGTGCAACAGTGCAATTAATTAAATAACAGTGCATATAGACATAAATTTTGACCAGTTCGAATTTTTGTGCATGTTTCATTATTTATTTTTGATCAACCTACTTGCTTATTTGTCCAAAATAAAAGAAGGTAATCACTAAATAAATGTGCTAAATACCAAGGTTCCGCCTCAAAGGCCCTTTTCAAGTACAAGTCAAATCGTTTGGACAATACACACATTTTGTCTAAAAATAAATCAAGAAAGAGGACTACTCAGAGTCCTGCTCGTCATCCGAGCACTCAAAGTACTACCCCACAGCAGCCGGGTCCGCCGAGGACAGGTACTCTCCAAATTCCTCCAGGCGGGAATATGAGAAAGGCCGCCTCTGCGCCTGCGACCCCGAGGACTCTCCCTGTTCGTGCCCCGAGAACGAAGAGTGACGAGCTCCGAACCCCGCCGTCTCACCAGAGAACTGGCCGAATCCCTGCGTAAAGTCCGCCCCACCAGTCGTGGAGGCAGACGAATCTCTCGGCCTAGATGGCCTCGGCTCATGTACAGCCGCACTCCTCTGGGAATTACACCGCAAGAACTCCACGAGTCTCCTGGCATAATTGGCCCACCCGTCCAACTGTCTCACGGCCTGGTTGTACGTACGGCCAGACACCTGCAAACCAGGAAAGTCGTCAAAAGACAAACAGACAGCACAGATGCAACATTTGCAGAATGCTACTATCAAGTATAGAAAATCGAAATAAAGCATTCACCATAGCATTAGGGTCCACTCTATGCCGAGGCCTCGTCTCCTCCGGAATAGGGATCACCAACCGCCTGCGAGAAAAATTCAGCCCCTCATATGCCAACTTAGCACGAGGGAGCTAGTAGTCTCGGGGATATCCAGGGCCCTCGCCCTCCCTGTGCAGCACCTGCGGACTCCTCAGCCTCGTCCTCACGAAGATGTCATAGTCGACGCCCTCTATGATGAACTCGGTGTAGAACACGCCCTGTCTATACTGCTCCAGATCCTCCATCGGTATCAACAAAGGATGCTTCATGTGTGGAGGTGGGTCCATCGGCACCAAAGGAAGGGACCCCAGACCATAATGATAGGTCACCCTCTCCCCCAGAGACATCGCGTCACAATGAAGCCCCACCATCAGCTTCCGCCGACGTGTGACCCCCTAGCAGCCTGAACCACAACAACACTAATTCGGTTCCACCTAGTCAGCTGGATCTGCGCAGAAAACTCTCGGCTCAGGGCCAGGGACACCTCCTCGTAAGTCAGCCGAGTACCCTCCCTCGACGACGCCGACTTCTTCCCCTCCTTCTGCTAAATCAACATGGCAGGGAACAAGGACTCATACGCCTCCTTGATCTCCTATCTCTGCGGGCAGAACACCTCCAAAGCCCACACCTGTCAAGCACATGGAAAGTTATGTCAGCTACAAAGCAGATACATACGAGTACAAAATGAGACAAGGAAGAGAAAAAGACGGGAACTTACATCCAAAGCAAACGAAAAGCAGCATAAGGTGTTCTCCTCTCCCCGCGAGAACCTATCCAAGGCATGGTAGAGCTCGGCCAGTCCAGCCTCCCCCCATGCAAACCCTCTCACGGCATCCAGATCAGTCAGCGAGCCAAGCAGAGGGAAGTGACAGGATGTGTCAGAAGTAGGAAATAGGGTCGCTAACAAAGCAAACCATATGAACCCTTGAGCCAGACGCTCTGCGGTCATCCTCGGAGACCCCTCCAAATAAGTGATAATACCCCTCCTCAGATGAGCCTCCATCGGCCCGTACCGAATACCCAAGCCCCTGGCATCGGTGATATCAAAACCCAGTAGCTCCGACAACTGCCCCGGGGTGTAGCCATCCACCCACACCAGCGTGTTGCCCCAGAATGGCAACCCCGTGATCGCCGCAAAGTCAGTGGGAGTCACAGTCGCCTCCCCCCACCTGAAGTGAAAAGTGTTGGTCG
Source organism: Adenophora triphylla var. japonica (assembly GCA_022495995.1). Taxonomy (NCBI): domain Eukaryota; kingdom Viridiplantae; phylum Streptophyta; class Magnoliopsida; order Asterales; family Campanulaceae; genus Adenophora; species Adenophora triphylla. Next base: position 101,095 of record JAFEMH010001917.1, read on the forward strand.
TGTCCCACCAGTACTCGCTCAGAGCGACGTACAAAGCCCTCGCCCTCTGCGTCGAAGCCACTGCGGCTACTGCGCTGATGAATCCAGCCAAACAGGAGTCAACCACAAGCTGCTGTGGACTACTCTCTCCGTCCCGAGCCTCGTCTGGGAGTATCTCCCACAACGCTCTAACTACCTCGAAGGCTCCCCTGCTCTTCAAGTTGTGAACGTCAACTGTCCCTCGCCCCTGCAGGTGAACACGACAAGAATACGTTAATACAGAAATGACATCAACAGAGTGCACGAACGCATGTCGAAATGATGAAACACAGATATAGTTCTCATTTTCCTAAAATATGTCCATCCCAGTTGGAGTATTAACGGTCCAAAATCCCAAAAATTTCAAAAACATTTCGAAAACTCCGTCGAATTCGGAACTTTCAAAACATCTCGAAAACTCCGTCGAATTCGAAACTTTCAAAACATTTCGAAAAATCCGTCGAATTCGAAACTTTCAAAACATTTCGAAAACTCCGTCGAATTCGAAACTTTCAAGCATTTCGAACATTTCGAAAAAAATTACTCCGTCCCGAATTAAACTTACTTTAATTTCGAAAAACACCTCTAGGCATGGAATTTTGCAACCGAAAATTATTATGTCATTTACCCATAACGTCAATTGAACTACACTCTAGTCAATTTCGACAAAGGCGCATAGCAAAGTCAAAAGCCCCAATTCGGGCACCAAGAACCCTAACTCATTTCAAGTCAAATTCCTAAAATTTAAAGAATGCACATTCTTGAAGTTAACGGCATTTAGAGGAAGTTTACCTGTCTTTCGATCCCTCCCTTGAATTTGTGAGTGTCCCGAGCTGGATAAAACTCCGACGGATCCACGGGAAGAACGGTGGTTCGAATGGTCCTCACCAACCTCGTTCTTTCGTTGTCGGTCCTCCTATGGCGAGCCATTGGTCCCAAACCGGCATCCATGTTGATTTTCCCTCAAAAATTTGAACAAAACTCTCGAAATGGAGTGATTTTCTTCTCTCCTTTCTCTCCTCCTTGCCTGGAAAAATGGTGGAAATGGTCCAGTTTGCGTCGGCCTTGGCGCTGGTTTGAATCTGGTCAAATTCAGTCCAAGTCCGATCGGACTCTTTTGCAGCTGAAAAGATTCCTTGCCAATTTGGCCCCTCAGCTTCTCACAGTTTCAATTTTACCCCTTTTGGTCCCCAAAAGTGTAAAATTTCCCCAAGTTAGACCTTTCTAACACCCCCTCCCCCGAGGTCAAGCCCCGTTAGTTTTCACTAACGCTCGTCTCCAGACGTTAAATTTCCAGTTAGTTTTCACTAACGCTCGTCTCCAGACGTTAAATTTCCAGTTAGTTGTCACTAACGTTCGTCTCCAGACGTTAAATTTTCCGTTAGTTTTCACTAACATTCATCTCCAGACGTTAAATTTTCAGTTAGACATTTCTAACGTTTCGTCTCCAGACGTTAAATTTTCCGTTAGTTTTCACTAACATTCGTCTCCAGACGTTAAATTTCCAGTTAGTTTTCACTAACGCTCATCTCCAGACGTTAAATTTCTAGTTAGTTTTCACTAACGTTCGTCTCCAGACGTTAAATTTTCAGTTAGTTGTCACTAACGTTCGTCTCCAGACGTTAAATCTCAAATCGGTGTTTGACATTCAAACACTCATTTCCGCCCCAAACCGACATTTGACATTCAAACGCTCAGCCCCGTCTTCGGACGTTAAATCGCAACATTCATCTCCCCGGCCGTCAATCGTAAGCCCGATCATCCCACCTCAACAGCCATCAAGGTAAGCCCGCACAACAATCCCTCTTCGGCCATCTTCGTAAGTCCGAATACCTTTTCACTCCCGCAAGTGAACATTTACTTCCCCGGCCGTCAATCGTAAGCCCGATCATCCCACTTCAGCGGCCATCAAGGTAAGCCCGATCATCCCACTTCAGCGACCATCAAGGTAAGCCCGCACAACAATCCCTCTTCGGCCATCTTCGTAAGTACGAATACCTTTTCACTCCCGCAAGTGAACATTTACTTCCCCGGCCGTCAATCGTAAGCCCGATCATCCCACTTCAGCGGCCATCAAGGTAAGCCCGCACAACAATCCCTCTTCGGCCATCACCGTAAGCCCGAACATTCCTCCCTAGCAGGATCCTAAGACCATTCGTCTAAGAAGAAACGTCAATCAATCCCCTCGGTTCCTAGTTCTGTTAGAACTTTGGGCACTTTTCCCTAGCAATGTGTCAGTCTCTCCCGAGACCACATCCCGTTCCTAACCCCATCGTTAGAACGTCAATCCTTCCATGTTGTTAAGAATGCCAGTTTAACGCAACCATTCCCATCATTTCCATCCTATCCCCAGCAGATAAAACCTGGCAGTCATCATAAGTCCAGCACCCAAGGCCAAGGTTCTAAAAATCGCTAGGCGGCTCCTAGGCGGCGAGGCCGGGCCTAGCGCCTAGAGCGCCTAGGCGGGGCCTAGGCGGGGCCGCGAATTTACACACATTTTTATATATATTTCATAGTTTCTGTCCATACATAATACATAGTGACAAATTCAAATATATATTCCATAGGCGGGGCCGAGAATTTTGACACAAGGTTATAGAGCATATGAAAATTATAAATGTATTCCATTATCCACAACATAAACTAAGGTTAAGTCAAATTCAACCAACCATGTGTTAATTATTTTCATTTCCAATCCTTATAAAACGATGTCATTTAAGGGTTAAAAAAATTAAAAATAAAAAAAAAATTTAAAAAATTAAACAAAAATTAAAAAAAAATAAAAAATAAAAAAAATAAAAAATAAAAAAAAAAAAGAAAAAATTACTTAGACCGCCTAGGCCCGCCTAGGCCCGCCTAAATCCGCCTAGGCCCGCCTAAATCCGCCTAGACCGCCTAGACCGCCTAGAACGCCTAGGACCGCCTAGACTGCCTAACGCCTAATTGACCGCCTAGAGAAAAGTCGCGGTGCCTGGGCCCCGCCTAGCGCCTAGGCCCCGCCTAGGCGGCCACCTAGCCCAATTTTTAGAACACTGCCCAAGGCACGAACGCCTTCATCTCAGGATAAACGCATCCTAGTAACTTCGTTCTGAGGCGCCACACGCCCTCGAAAGTTTTAAGTAATCTTGGTCTGAGGCGCCACACGCCCTCGAAAGTTTCAGCAAATTCGGTCTGAGGCGCCACACGCCCTCGAAAGTTTCAGTAATCTCGGTCTGAGGCGCCACACGCCCTCGAAAGTTTTAGTAATCTCGGTCTGAGGCGCCACACGCCCTCGTAAGTTTCAAGTAATCTTGGTCTGAGGCACCACACGCCATCGAATGTTTCAGTAATCTCGGTCTGAGGTGCCACACGCCCTCAAATATTTCATCAACTTCGGTCTGAGGGGCCACACGCCCTCGAAAGTTTGGCATCTTGGTCCGAGGCGCCACACGCCCGAAAGTTTCGCATCTTTGCCTCGAGGCGTCACACGCCCTCGAAAGTTTCAAGTAATCTTGGTCTGAGGCGACACACGCCCTCGAAAGTTTCAGCAAATTCGGTCTGAAGTGCCACACGCCCTCGTAAGTTTCAAGTAATCTTGGCCTGAGGCGCCACACGCCCTCGAAAGTTCCATGTAATCTCGGTCTGAGGTGCCACACACCCTCGAAAGTTTCAAGTAATCTTGGTCTGAGGCGCCACACGCCCTCAAATATTTCATCAACTCCGTTCTGAGGTGCCATACGCCCTTGAATGTTTCAGTAATCTCGGTCTGAGGCACCACACGCCCTCGTATGTTTCAGTAACTTTGGTCTGAGGCACCACACGCCCTCGAATGTTTCAGTAAATTCGATCTGAGGCGCCACACACCCTCGAAAGTTTCAAGTAATCTCAGTCTGAGGCGGAACACGCCCTCAAATATTTCATCAACTTCGGTCTGAGGGGCCACACGCCCTCGAAAGTTTCAGTAATCTCGGTCTGAGGTGACATACGCCCTCGAAAGTTTCAGTAATCTCGGTCTGAGGCACCACACGCCCTTGAAAGTTTCAAGTAATCTTGGTCTGAGGCGCCACACGCCCTCGAAAGTTTCAGCAAATTCGGTCTAAGGCGCCACACGCCCTCAAAAGTTTCAGTAATCTTGGTCTGAGGCGCCACACGCCCTTGAAAGTTTTAGTAATCTCGGTCTGAGGCGCCACACGCCCTCGTATGTTTCAAGTAATCTCGGTCTGAGGCGCCACACGCCCTCGTAGGTTTAAGAAATCTTAGGTTCAAACGCCGCACAATAGTCTCCATTCAGGTTCAAACACCTCACAATGGTCTTCACTCAGGTTCAGACGCCTCACAACAGTCTCGCTTAGGTCAAGGTCCCCACGCGCGACTCCTTGCACCTACGAACTACGATCGGCTTGATTCCCGCTCGGGATACGTAGGAATCCTTTCGCTAAGGGTCCAGCCACCTGACTACCCAGGTCTTTCAAAGTAAGGCATCCCCCGATTTGGATCCTTATCTTTTTTCAATGACCCCACTTCCCTCGGAAGTGACGTCGCTGAGGGGCTAACTGTAAGTACCCAAATCCGGATCGCCAAAATCCATTAGAAGTTAACCGGAATTCGTTAACTGGCCCGCTTCAGGTTAATCGGAACCCGTTAAGCTCCCCGTTCTCAAGCCAACGAGACGTCCCGGGACTGCCCCGTGCATCCCAACATCAAAGCATACTCAACACACGTCGTCGTAGGTAAAAGTACAGCTTCTCCTGAAAAACTCACTTTCCGGCACTTTCTGGGGGCGTTTCGGACATTTTTCGGATAGTTATTTAAAAAACGGACAAAACTGAGAATTATGGCACGAAAACCCATAACCTAGTTAGTTACAGGGGCACGTGGTACGCGTGCCACAACCCTCCGGTCAACATCAATCAGATTTCAGTGTGAAAAGACCAAAGGGATGTCAACATTTCAAAAGGGGAGAAAAAACATTTCCATTTTCCATCACAGCCACGGCCCAAACCCTTTCCTCCCTCTCCCGAGCCCCATTTCGCCTTGTTTTGCATGAAAACTCCGCATTTCAACCAAATACAAGCCAAACCACCTCGAAATACTGTTCCAAACACTAAATCGTATCTCATATACGCCTCTCGAGTCAAAAGAGTCAACCCCTAGCCATAGGTAACACTCTCACTCTCTAAACTCTTGTTCCATCTCGGTTTACGCGCCAGTCGCTACAACCATTTTGGATGAACGTTGTTGAAATGTAGACGTCACCGTCAATGGGGTCTGATACGTTTTAGTCCCGGATCCTCTTCTCTTCCCGTAAGAGAAGTAATCTCGGGTTAAAACGGCGTTCCGGCCCCATTCCGTTACTTTTTATGTCATTTACAATTCCGGATCGTTTGATCCGTTGAACATCATTTACTTTCATGTCATTTACAAATTCCGGATCGTTTGATCCGTCGATCGTCATTTACTTTACGCAACTTTACAATTCCGAGTCATTTGGTTCGTTGAACGCACCTTTAAAATCCGGGTCGTTTGATTCCGTCGATACCGCACTTTAAATACTGTCATTTACAAGTCCGAGCCGATTGGCTCGTGATAGTATTTACTTATAAAAGACCGAGTCGCAAAAACGATTCGTTGATCGCATATCATTTAATGCTTTTTTCTCGTAAAATCGCTAACAATGTAATGCCCGGTTCAAAACCGGAGTTCGACATTCGAATTCTCTTTCAAAATGCGCGAAATGATGTTTGTCATCCAAACGATCATCTTCAAACTTAAAATCCGACATTTGACATTCAAAACTCATTTAACGCTTTTTTCCCGTAAAATCGCTAACAGTGACATGCCCGGTTCAAAACCGGAGTTCGACATTCGAACTCTCTTTCAAAAACGCGCGAAGTGACGTTTGGCATCCAAACGATCATCTTCAAAAAATCAAAGTCCGACGTTTGACATTCAAACGCTCTTTTTTTTAAAGTCAACATTTGACACTTAAGTTAAAAGATCAAAATCAGCACTTGTGTCACTTTTCTTAAAAAATTCCAAAATTGACGTTTGTCATTCAAACACTCACCTTTTCAAAAGGAATCACATAATCAACGTTTGACATTAAAACCAAGATTAAGCTTGTCATTCAAGTCCTCATGTTCAAAATGCAAACACACACGCACACATTTTCGAGAAAGGTAGAAAGACTCGTCATACGAGGCGTTTCGGGTGATCTCAAAATACTATTCCCGAAATGTAACGTGACCTCCGAACCTAACAATCTCTGGTACTCAAAAAGCTTTTTCCACGTTTTTGCTACCAATAAAAATGACACCCCTTTTCAAAGATTTTTCCTAAGTTTTTTCTACCAATAAAAACGACACCATTTTTACAAAAGTCATTTTTCAACGTTTGGGCTCAAAATACAAAATCGCGTGGCGACTCCTCTCCTTCCCGAAAGTGAGGTCTCAAACACTAACATCCGCGAAAGACAACCGGACAACCGCTTTCGCTCGCGTGAATTCGGGTAATTTCAATCACGTACTTGCAGTTTCCACGGGCGAGTGGGAAGGGTCCGATCAAATCTACCCCTACATGTTGAATGGCCAAACAGCGACCACTGAGGTTTTCTCGGTTGTAGGCAATCTTGGTAGGTCGGCATACTTTTGGCACTTGTCACATTTATGAACGAATTCTCGAGCGTCTTCTCTTAAGTGAGGCCAATAATAACCCAAGGCAAGTAGTTTGTTCGCCAAAGTTCTGGCCCCCGGGTGTCCACCACATACCCCACAATGAACTTCATGTAAAAGTTGGGTAACTTCTATTGGATGAACACACCTTAGTAACGGTTTTACGAACGACCTTCTGAACAATGCATCTCCGTGTATGACCAGACTTTTTCTTGATTGCTCTAGCTGCCTGTTCGTTAGTAGGTAGCTCGCCTGTTTCTATGAATGCCCTAATCTCATCAATCCAACACTTAAAGCTGTCAACCGAGCATCGAACTTGCACTCTTTCGTATGTTGGATGCTCTAAGTAGGAAATTGGCTCTCTATGTTGCTCGTCTGATGTGGCCAATTTGGAGAGTAGGTCGGCCAACCCGTTATCTTCACGGCCTACTCTTTATATCTCCCAGAATTCTAAGTCCTGGACCAACCTTTTTATCAGCTCGCAATATTTGATTAGAACGGGATTGAGTACTTCGTATTCCCCCCCCCCAACTTGGTTCACGATTAGCTGAGAGTCACAATAGACAATGACTTTGGTCACCCCAAAGCACTTGGCATATTCAATAGCGGCGATTAAGGCCTCATACTCGGCCTGGTTGTTGGAGGCCTCGAACTTGAACCTCAAAGCCTCTTCAAAGACTTTACCCGTCTCAGGCTCGATCAAAATGATTCCAACTCCACTCACACTCTTGGTAGCAGACCCATCTGAATAGACATTCCAGTAATCGTCGGGCAAACTTATTATGGGTTGGCTCAATTGTTCCTTCCCCTTAAAACTTTCCTTTGGGGTGGTTTCTTTGCTTTCTTCCTTGGTGAACGTAAGCTTGACCAAGAAGTATGCCAAAGGTTAAGCTTTTAATGCCTTTCGAGGCTTGCACTCTATGTCGAACTTTGTTAGTTCTATTAACGAGTTGAGTAGGCAGCCTGAACTCTCCCGACTTAAGCAAAATCTTCCTCAGAGGCGCATTTGTCAGTACAACAATAGGGTGGGCTGAGAAATAACCTCGTAACTTTCTGGCTGCTACTACTAAGGCATATGCTACCTTTTCAGCATTGTAGTATCTTCCTTCTACATTGGACAATGCCTTAACATAATAAACAGGCTTCTGAACTCCATTTTCTTCTCTGACCAACACTACAGCCACAGCTCGATCACCAGCAGATAGATATACAAACAAGCTTTCTCCCATGATCGGGCAATTGAGCAAAAGAGGAGAGGCTAGGTACTCTTTGAGTTGCTGGAACGACGATGAGCATTCGGTCGTCCATTCAAAACTTTTTGTCCCCCTCAATGTTTTGAAGAAGGGGAGAGACCTTTCTGCTGACTTGGCTATGAAACAACCTAGAGCTGCCACTCTACCATTTAGTCGATGTACCTCCTTATGCATGTTGGCTCCTGCATTTCAACCAAAGCTTTTATTTTTTCTGGGTTGGCTTCAATGCCCCTCTGTGATACCATGAACCCTAAGAACTTGCCAGCTGCTACCCCGAACACACACTTGCTAGGATTCACCTTCATGTCATTTGCTCGCAGATTGGCGAACATTTCCCTTAGGTCGACCACATGATGTCCGACCATTTTTTTTACCATATCGTCGATGTAGGCCTCCATGTTTTAGCCAGTCTGATTTGCAAAGACCTTGTTAACCATCCTCTGATAGGTCGCTCCAGCATTCTTCATCCCGAAGGGCATCATGTTGTAGCAATACGTACGCCCAGCAGCTTGGAAGGCAGTCTTTTCTATGTCGTCCTCATGCATCTTGATCTGGTGGTAACCTGAGTAAGCATCGAGAAACTCAATGTGGCATGTCCAGCTATAGAGTTGACCAACTTGTCAATCCTTGGTAGAGGATAGCTGTCTTTGGGGCAAGCTACGTTTAGGTCGGTGAAGTCGATGCAGATCCTCCATTTGACATTTGATTTCTTTACCATCACCATATTTGCTAGCCAGGTGGTATAGGACACCTCCTTGATGATTCCTGCACTAAGGAGTTTGTTTACCCGTAGCTTGATGGCTTCTTCTTTGTCGCGAGCAAAAATCCGTAGCTTCTGCTCTTTGAATCTGATAGTGGGATTGACCCCCAAACAATGCACAACGACCTCTTCCTTTAACCCTTTCATGTCTTCTACTCTCCAGCAAAGACGTTCATGCTTTTTTTCAATAACTTGACTATTTCTTCCCTTTCTTCAAGTGACAATTGTCTCCCTATTCTGATGAGTTGCTCGGGGTAGGAAGGATTTGCAACTATTTCTTCCAGCTCGTCAACTGGCTCTAGCTCCGAACCATCTTTGAATTTTAGGGTTTCAACAATGATCTCTCTCACCCTTTTTCTCTCTTCAGCCTCCAAGTGTGGAGCCTCTTCGACAATCATATCATCTAACTCAGCTGCAATTTTCCCACTGGTGACCCCTGAGTTGTGGTCGATTTGGAGGCTTAGGTCGCCTATGATTACTTGATCGACCATAACTGTGTTTGTTTCGACCATAGTGTTTTGAGAGGGACGTGGCGGCTCAGTCATGACATGGTCATTTTAGGGATAGTTCGCTTCTTCTACACATGTGATTGTAGATAGTCTTGAGGTTGTGGTAACTGATTTGGAGAGCTTCCAGCTCGCTTCCAGAGTATCAATCTCTAGCTCTCTCTTCTTTTTGGATTTTAGGACGTGATCCAGGTATGATTTGGCATTTCTAAGAATGCACCCCACTCCTGAAAAGGTAGGGAACTTGACCGTCTGATGGGGGACTGATGGAACCATTCCAAGAGCGACCTGCCCAGGGATGCCCAAATTATAAAAGTCACTTACTACGTCAATGACTATAAAAGTTACCTTTGCCACTGTCCTCAATGGATGCTGTCTGATGTCTACTTCCCGCTCGATCTGCCCCTTGGCATCCACCCTATGATTGGGGAATCCCTCTAGTCGACCTGCGTAAGGCGACAGTCTAACATCTGTCAGCCCATACTCAAGGAAGTTTTGTAGTAGAGGATGTCTTTGCAGGCCCCCGTGTCTATCAGTATCCTACTTGACGCACATTCATCAATCAACCCTGGAATCACCAAGATTTGCTCTCTAGCTGTCATGCTGGTAGCCAGCTCGTAGGGGTGGAAGCTGATAATCTCGTTCGGGATACAACTTCTTGGAGGCACATAGGTAGCCTTGTTGGGCTAAAAAAATCTTGTGTTTTAGGGAGGAGTTGCTTGTTTCTTCAGAAATCACCCCCAAATTCAACCTTGGCTGCCTTGGTTCTTGTATTGCACCTTTAGCTTGTTCGCCTCTGGTAGATCGAGCTCCTTTCAGAAACCTATCTAGCCTTCAACTATCAACCCACTTCTGGATGATCCGTTTCAGACTCATGCATTCCTCAGTAGTATGCCTGGTATCTTTGTGGAACTCACAATATCTGCTGTTGTCCCTTCTGAATTTGTTTTGGGCGTTCATCGGAGCAGGTAGGCCTAGGTCGACTGTATTCATAATCTCAGTCCGGCTCACAGCTAAAGGGGTGAAACTTTCAGGGACTCTCTCAGTCGCCCTCGTCCTATTTTTTCCCTTGTTGTTGTTGTCGATGTGCTTTGCCTGACCCCCTTTTGTAGACTCTCCAGCTTCAGAATGCTTCGAGCCCTTATCTTTCTTTTTTTTCCTTTCTCTCTTCAGCTACGGCCACATTATATGCCCTTTCAAACAACTCTTGCCTAGTAGCCGCCCTCCTAACTTGGAGCTCGTATTCCAGGTCGGGAGAGGATACTCTATTTCGAAAACAATTGATGACCTCTCTATCTGTCAGGTCCTCTTCAATCTGGTCGACCAATTCTTTAAACCTTGTGAAATAACTCATGGTGCTTTCAGTTTTACCTTGAGTCATGTTGTTCAGGTCGGTGACCGTCTTCTTACGGGCCCCAGCTGTAGAGAATCAATCTAGAAACTTCTTTCTTATATACTCTCATGAGGTTATATAACCAGCGGTCAAACCATGAAACCAAGTCAGTGCTGCACCAGTGAAGGTGCTGGTTAAGGCCTTACATAACACGTCATCCCTAGAGGAGACCAAACACATCGTGGCTTCGAAATGCTGCATGTGGTTCAAGGCATTGGTCGTGCTTGAATATTTGTCCAGTGAGGGTAGCTTGAAACTAGTAGGAGGACTTTTATTGAGCAAATCCTGGGCCAACGGTCGAAGAGTATTGTAGTTTTGTTCGACCTTCCCAGCATTCTCTTTTCTGTCGGCCTCCATGTTGTCTAACCTCCTTTTCAGATTAAGGAGCTCCCTAGCATCCAAGTCGCTCCTTTAATGTGAGAGAGTGTTGGACTTTTGTCTCTCATCCCTTTGGGGATCTCTTCTAGAGATGGTCCGCTGTCTGTCATTTCATGGGGGTGTCACCTCTCTCTTTCCCGACGGGACAGAGACCTTTCTCCCCTCGAGGGAAACCTATGTCGAGCCCTATCAGCTGCGAGCCTCATCCTCTGAGCTGAGTCAGCCTCTTGCTCTCTCTGCTGATTTAACCTATCTGTCAGGTCGCCTGTGGGGTCAATGGAAATATGGGAGGGAGCAGGCATCTCGATCCTTGGTTGCTCAGTAGACGGTCTAGGACCTCCATTAGTCCGTCTATGGGAAGTGATAGAAGGAGCTACTCTCTGCGATCTCCTATCATCTTTATTTGGAGATTCAGGCATCTCCAGCAACTCGTCTTGCACATTGAGCAAGCTTTGCAGTATTCTAGCTCGCACCAGCAGAATTTCCTTCCTACTAGAGTGATTGGTTGAGGGACCTGGAATGTCGCCTTCAACCGTTCGACCCACTTGGGCCCTCTTAACTGGTTGGTCCGTCCCTTGATTAGGCAAAGGCTTTTTCTTCCTTCTGCCATCCTGCAAACCTTCATAGTCGGCGACACTATTAGAACGAGTGGCTCTTCTAGGGGGAATTGCCTGGTGGAGGGGGAGGCAAGTTGGCAGTCCTATTCCCAGTATCTGCTTCGATATTCCTTACCGTTCTACTGAGTGTTGGATCACTGGAGGATGATGCGGTGCTGTAAGTGTCCCAATCTGAACCACCAATGTTCCTTCAGCCCAATTTAACGTTTTCCACGTCAAATAAACATTTAAGGGCATTTTGGTCACTTCCTATGATAATTTAAACAAGGAAGGACCTTAAAGGAACAACAAAAATAGGTTGGATCTCGCTGGAAAGATTCATTTCCAAGAAATTGACCAACTTTTCATTAAATGCAAGCAGCCAAAACTGCTTTCTGCAAAATCAGGCACGCTGACACTCCAATCCGCGCGGACAGGAATGAGACTCAGTCTCGTCCGCGCGGACAACTTCGAACCCTAAATTCAGCCTATAAATATAATCATTCTCTCTCAGTTTAAAGGATCCCTTTTCGAACCCTACTGTTATATTGACGAGAAAATCCCAGAAAACAGCCTAACACTCACCCAAAATACTCATCTTAAAACAAAATCCAAACACAAATCTTGATCATATTCAAGCCCTAAACACAAATCCAAGGAAGATAGGGTACAACCATTGGTAAACCCTCCTTCTCCTTACCTTAATCTCCCTCATCCATGCATACATCTCACATTTGAAAAGATGTAACTTGTTTATTTACTTGTTGTTCATCTCTTTTCCCTTTCTTGTCCTAGATCCAAGGGGATCTCCATGGAGTTCATCTCCATGGATGATTCTCTACAAGGATCCACATTCTTTTAACTTGTTGTTCCTCTTTTTACATTAACTAGTTGTTGTTTGATCTCTTGGCCAAAAGTGTGGTCACCTTGGAGTTCATCTCCATGGATGATCACACTAAATGGTCCATATCCTTATTTTCATCTTCTTTTGTGTTATTTGTTCTTACTTGACCTAAAATGTGGTCATCTTGGAATAAATTTCCATGGATGACCATTTCAAATGGTCTAAAATTGTTTATTTCCTTGTAAATATTTTTTTAGCCTAAGATCTTCACCTTGGAACCATTTCCATGGATGAAGATCACTAAGGCTCCTAGGTTACAAAAAGGGTGAAGTTGATACATTGAGTTCAAAGATCTCAAGGATGGTCACCTTAATGACCACCTTAGAAATCCACTCTAAAGTTGATACACCCTTAACCTAAACTCAATTTTCATGCATTAATCTTTATTTTATGTCAAATCTCCTCATCCCAAGCAAATGAAGTGCTTTTAAGTCATAATGTACCCTAAGGATGGCTTGATATAGTAGATCACCACTAATCATGTTTAGTGATTACTAATCAAAGCCTAAGAAAAGTGGGGACAAGCATGGATGCAAAATCCAAAAATGTTTTTATTTAACACTTTCTGTTGCAAACTCCAGTTCTGATTCTGTAACTCCAGTTGACATTCTGGAATTTACAGAATCAGACTGGAAAGCTGCAAAAAAGAATCTTAATGTCCTATCCGCGCGGACAGGATTGAGCCTCGGCCTGATCCGCGCGGACAAGAATGTCCTGGACAAATATTTTTGTTTTCAGCTCTTTTTTACTCACAGAAGCACAATGTTTTGATTAATTTCAGTTTTGTCCAGTCAAATTATTTATTTCCAGAAAATCCCTTTTGCAAAACACACACACACACTCACACAAATGGTTTTAAGTTAGGAAGACTCGTTTTACGAGGCATTCCGGGTGAACGTGCTAATCGTTCTTCCCGGAGTGTAACGTGACCTCCGAACTCACTTCTCTCATTTTTGGGCATTTTTCAAAGTTTTGGCCCTTAAACTAAAAACGGCGTGGCGACTCCGTTTGATTTTCAAAAAAAAAAACGGGTACATCACAGTGGCGACTCCGCTGGGGAAAAAGATAAGCTTTTAAAAAATAATAATAAAAAAATGGTATTTGGTATATAGGTGGAAACCATTAAGCTTCCTGTACCGCTTCCTAACCCGAGGCTTGGGATAAATTATGGTCTAACAAAGCCACGTACCGGTATCATTTTATAAAAAAAAAAAAAAGCTTTTGTGGGTCAAACTTCCGTCCCGGCACTTGAAATCATTTGTATTGTGTGTGTGTGTTTGTTTTCCCCATTTCGCGTTGTTATCTTTTGACCACCTCGGAAAAGTCAAAACTTTGACTGTCGGACCCGTTTCCTTAACTGTTTGAATTTTGTGCTTATGTGCTTATGTGTTTATTTGCTTCAAAAAAAAAATTCGAAAATATTTTCAAAAAAAAAAATCATTTTCAAAATTTTTTGCATGCATCATGCTTTTAAAACACATGTGAAAATTTCTATTTTACTCAGAAAAAGAAGATAGACTGCCGCACACTACGCGCACTTGGCCTTACACTGCACACTACGTCCTTAACCCGGGAAAATCCCAGTAGCAGCCCGTTTGGCCTTACTACGCCTCTCGGTGCGAGCACGGGACTACCCAAACATCCCTTGAAGGCTCGTGTCGACCATCCACTTGTCCGTGACACACTTTGTCCGAGACCCGGTTGGTTTTTAGTTTGGTCCGTGTCATGCCCTGTCTGTGCATACACCGTGCCAGTCAAACCTTAGTCGGCACGCCAAGTCAAATATCTTTCGGAGACCCTAATCAGTCGAAGTCATGCCGGTTTTCCGTCATAGACTTTGACCAGATCTTGACTGGCGCCTTGACTTTGACTTTGACTTGCATAACTTATGCACCGACTCCCGGCATGACACTGAGTCATCAAGGATTAACGATTATTCCATGCCTAATTACGGCCTAACTGACAACGGGTCAAGATCAATTATGGACATTTATCAGTCAAGGCCATGCCGACTTTTCGTCGAGCCCCTCAACACGATCTTGACCTTTGACGTCAGCTTTGCCCGTAATTTACATCGAATACGCGTTAAGACTCGATTACCTGCCAGACTTTAGGATCATTTCTCTTTTCGGTCGGTGGGACCTGCTTGCCCTAAGGAACCCTTGTTCGAGGTTACAGGTTGAGGGTCCGCAGGCGTAGTGATGGGTCCCACTGATCAAGGACTTAGAATAGTTAAAAAAAGGAAAAAGAAGAGAAATCTTTTCCAACCGCTTAGGTTTTAATAAAACATGTTTTAAGTAAACAAGAACAAATAACTGCATGTTGCATGAGCCCTAAAGCCCAAACACCTACCCTCCTTCATTCCCAAACATCTGAACCCTCGTGTCTTTCCCCCGCAGCTCCTCACAAAGCTTGGTTTCGGGCACCGGGTCACCGTTTGATCAGTTGGGAAGAATCAAGCGCATCGTCAGCTTCACCATTTGTTTTGACTCCGGGTTTCAGAATGTCTGCATCAACTGGTAACGATGGGGACAGTATCACTCCACCTCCCGGGACTCCCCAAACAGAATAGCAATGGAATCAGTTAACCGAACAGATGAGATTGCGACATGAAGCACAGATGAATAGCCTTCTGGAGGCTATTAGGAGCCATGGTTTGGCCGCCAGTCTCAATCCCGATGGCACCTTCACCGTGGAAGAAGAGGAGGACCCCAACCCCACTCTTGGTCGCCCTGACTACTCCAGGATGCCACCACCAACCTCCTATGGTACTACTACCAGAGCCCATGCTCCTCGATCTTTGGGTCAGCCAGCTCCCCAACTACAGACTATCGGATCTATGCAGCCCAACGGGACAAGCCAGTTCGCAGTTCCTCAGTGGGGACAAAATCAGTACGGAATGTCTTCTCATGGTTGGGGGTACCTTGGAATGCCACAACAAATTGGGATCCCGCCTCAGTTTGGAACCGATCAATCCGGACCTTCACAACAGCAGTTCAGAGCGCCACAGCAACAGTTTGGAATGCCACCACAGTTTGGTTCGGGGCAACAGTCAGGAGCCCCTCCTCAGAATGATGCTAGTTCAGCTGCTCCTAACACAGCTTCCACAAACCCATTTCTCACTCAGGGTTCAATGGGCCACCAAGCCCCTATCCCAATTTCATCAGAATCACCAGGACCGCAGTACCCTCCTGGTTATACACCCTCGCCACAGCCAGGCATGCAGTTCAACCACCAGGGACATCGGCCCGCATTTAAGCCTACCTATGAGTCTCACCCCGGAAACCCAAGCTACCCGGCTACATCAGGCCTGCCTCCACCCTCTTTGCCGATTGGAAGCCAACAGCAAGCGGGGGGGTTCTATCCCTTTGCCCAGGCTCCTACTCACACTCCCCAGAGTACTTTGGGCCAAGGACAGGTTTTCACCTACGTCCCTGGACCGGCCGTTCCCTCCACCAGTCTGCCGCCAGTGGTAAATCCTCTCTCCAGCTCAGTCACCGGTCTGAACGCCATGGCCCCACCACAGGACCCTCACCTGGCCTGGTTCATGGAACAACACAAGGAAATGAAAGCACAGATTGCTGAATTAACTGCTAAGAAATCCGCCTTCCGGCCTACGGACCCGGACTCCATTGTTCCCCTACCCCACAAGTTTGTTATGCCTAATCTGGACCTGTTTGATGGGACTGCATGCCCGAAAACTCATCTGGACACATATACCTTGGCAATGAAGGCCAAAGGGTGCACAAATCAACAGCTGGCCTGCTATTTCAGCCTCTCTTTGAAATCTAGTGCTTTAAAATGGTTCTTTCGTTTAAAACCCGAGGCCAGGGCCACATGGGACCAGATTACTAGCGCTTTCACCGAGAAATACAAGGCTAATCTGGAATGGGAAACAAATAGAGTTGATCTGCAGACAACAGTGCAGCGTCCCGACGAGAATGTCAGAGATTTTTACAAGCGGTGGAATTTAAAACTTAGTGAGATGGCCATTCCTCCTTCTGAAGAGGAACAGTTGGATATCTTCCAGTCATGCCTGAAACCGCATTTGAAAACTTCCCTTAGAAACATCCCCTACCCAGACTTACATGCTATGGTTAACTCCGCGGCTAAGTTTGAAAAGTCTTATAATCAACAGCAGGCTGCTGCACCTTCCTACAGATACAGGGCTCCTCCCTCCAACACTTCTCCTGCTCCTGCTAAGGGTAAAGAGGTGATCAATTACGCGGGGCAGGAATGTAATAATGCAACTTCTTTTGCTCCCAGGAAACCAGCTGAGCCCAAACCTCGATTCATAAACCTCGAAAGCTTCGGAATGCCTCTGAACGACATCTTTAGAGGATTGGTGAAAGAAGGTTTACTGCGGCCTTTGGAGAACTTCCAACCCAGGAATCCGAATGTTCCCATGGATACCTCTAAGTATTGCGCTTTTCATCAATCCCACGGACATCTGACGGATAATTGCTATACTCTGAAAAAGGCAATCCAGGGTTTGATAGAGCAAGGAAAGTTGGAAGGCCCCGAGGGGCCTAATACAGTCAAAAATCCTTTTCCAAGAAACCATAACCAAGTGAACATGATTGAAATTGGAGAACCTTCGCATGTCCAGGAAGATGTGGAAACCGATGAAGATCTCCAAATGCCCATGACCAACCTGGTCGAGGATCCTGAATTCGGATTCCCTCTCAGCCTTGAGGATGATGAACAAACCAACCCTCCTTGGTCCCATGTTAGAAGTTTCTTGCAAGAATATGAAGCTCGCTACTTCTCGGAGGAAGGGATAGCTGACACCAAAAAATTGGGGTTGTTCAGATCAAATCATGAAAGAATCATTTACACGAGATGGTTAGAGCACTCAAGGAAGATTGAACAAGAAAGCTTTAGGCGGGCGCCTGTGCTGGGGCTTATCAGCAAGGAGGCCGAAGAGCACCTGGAATTAATACACTTCTGCAAGTTGGTTCTGGGAGAAGCCGAGTACGATCCCGAGGACAGTGAAGACGAAAATTCAGAAGAGGAGGACTATTTCCATATCCTGCCTGGAGTCAAATACGTGCCGCCCCCTCTCACCCTTCCCCCGCAGTTCCTGGGAGGAGAAGCTGAGTCGCAATTGCCCGTTCCGGCATTGGGAGCCTATGACAACTTCTGCGGTTGCACGCACCCGTCCTCCCCTAATAGATTTGATCGGCGTTCTCTCCTAGTCGAAGTTCAGACAGTATGGGATGATGATTCTGATGATAGTGATGACGATGATGACGACGAGAGTGAGGAGTCAACGGAGGCCCAAGATCCAGAATCAGTCTGGAACAATCATGCCGGGAATGACCTCATGGGTGCCAGCCACAATGGGTGGTTATCAGCCAGTGACGATGAAGGGCCGCCAGAAAATATGGGTCAGATGCCAATGGAAATGGGTCCCCACGAGGTGTTCCTCGTAAGATGCACTTGTGGTCAATGCCCAGATACTTCAGGGGATGAGGAGCAACAGAGCCCACTCGAAGAACAACACGGGTCCGAAATCCTAGAGCACAATGTTCCCTATAAGAACCTAGTGGGCGAATGGAGAAATTTCGTTGAAGCACTGGTCGAAAAGGGAGGTTTCCAGCAACCGGCAGACGATGAATTTGTAAACGTCATCGGGTCTTTTTCTTCCTCCCCTAGAACTGATGGCATCACAACTGTAAGGGTCACAGCCGAGCCTCTCGAACACATCGAGTGCATGGAATCACTGAAAAGGGTTATGGACCTAAACGTCTCCCCAGTTGCCTTCATACCCATGGACCCGCATGACGCCTTCTTAATTTCTCCCGCACCCGACAGTGGACCCCGGGTGCTCCTCATCTGGACCCAGATATACTGAGTCGCTACGTCAAACTGCGGAAGGGAGCATTGTCTGTCCTTCACCTATGGTTGCCTTGTTTGCAAGGGCGAAAGGAAAAAGATGTATGATGAGATGGAGGCCGACAGCCAGAAGATTGAAGAAACTTCGGCGGATGACCACGAAACCGAAGACATGAAGGCCATGAATTTTCCTGGGGCTGAATATGTAGACGTCATAGAATTCAACTCTGCTTACCATGCTTTGGGGAAGGGATTCTCGAACATCCGATCCAAGCAGATAGTTGAAAATCTGTTAGAAAAGGGGAGACTGACTCCTATCCTCCCCAATGAAAAAGTAACCATGGTCAGATCAAACCCGCCCAGAGGCAAAGTAACAATCCTTGTCAGGATTACCCAAGAAGAAATCACTTTCCCCGAATGCATTTTAGCTCTGAGAGAGGTCTTGGACACTGGCATGATACCCGATACACCTCTCACACAGAACGCCATAATTATCTCTAGCGCCGAGTATTACAAAAAGGAGCCAGATTTGCTGCACTATACCGGAGATGAAAAGGAAAAACCACCGAGCCCTGAGAGTAGCAGCTCTTGCTGTATGATAACTATGGGCAAGGCAAGCTATGATTATGAGGACGAATCGGAAGATGCCCTAGTTTTGTGGGCCATCCAAGGAACAACAACGCAATCCCAGGTTCAGAAGCCCGTGACTTGGGAAGCAATCCGGAAGGCTGCCCATGTAGGAACCAGAAAAGCTCAATATCCTCAAGCTCAGCCCCTCACCATTGCTAAGCTCCGTCAGAACCAGTGGCCAGTGGCCAAAAAAGCTCCTCCGTTAACCTTGGAAGCATTGAAGAAATCTATTAAAGAAGCAACGGATAAGGAAGTTAACATGTTGACCAGATCCGGGCAGATCTATCAAGGGAACCCCAAGGCTGATAAGAAGGCAGCAGATCAAGCACCTAGGGAGAACCGTAATCCCTATGCCAAGACAGCTGAAACTCCTGACCCCGAGAAGGAGGATCTCGTGCTCACTCAGTTGAAACAGACTCAGGCCAACATATCTCTATGGTCCCTACTTACCTCATCTTATCCTCACAAGCTAAAATTGGAAGAAAGCCTGGCCCGCACATTGGTCCCTATCGATGCTACCCCTGATGACGTGGTGCAATTGATTTGGAACATCCACTACGGGAACATAATCACCTTCACAGACCTTGATCTCCCTCAGCTTGGAGCCGATCATAATGAGCCTCTCTTCATCACAGTCCAGCTAGATGAACGATGCCTCCCTCGGGTTTTAATTGACAATGGGTCCGGAATGAATATCCTCCCAGCCAAGATCATGAGTCTGCTCGACATCAAGTCTACGAATCTGAAGCCTTCCTCCCTCACAGTCAAGGCATATGATTCGACATCTCGCACCGTACTTGGAGTTGCTACTTTGGACCTCTGGTTTGGCAAGAAAATGATACCCGTGGAATTCCAGGTCATTGTTATTCCAATCACCTTCAACGCTCTGTTGGGAAGACCTTGGCTGCACCAAGTCAAGGGGGTCGCTTCGAGCCTCCATCAGTGTGTAAAGTTTGTCTCAGATGGGGATCTAACGACCATTTATGGGGACCTAGTCACTTTGGAGGGCACTGATACGGGAGGAATACCTATTCTGGAGATCAAACATGATGAGGACGGCCTCATGCTAACAGGTTTCACAGTCGAACCTCCTAAAGCCCAAGTTTGCAACGTGGATCTGACGATCACTCGGGACAAAATCCCTCCAGTCTTGAAGATGATGAGAAAGATGAGCTACCTGCCTGGCCTAGGTCTGGGGAAGTATCAACAAGGAACTCACAAAGTCATTGAGGTGAAGGAACAGAAAACTCGCCACGGCCTGGGATATGAACCAACCTCGGTGGATACTGCGAAAGAAAAGGAAATTGCTTGGAAGAGGGGAGAAGCTGCCACGAGAGGGGTCCCGGTCAACGGTCCTAAATCTCTCCCTTTCAGTCCTAATCTGGCTGACTACTTTGTAAAAGGCTCTCCACAGCAGGATAATGCCACAGTCAAAGAGCCTACTCCTACAGAGGGATGGCTGAAACTACAGGGTAACCTCAGAAAGTTCAGGGGAACCAAAGCTAATCCAGTCCGTAGAATGTTTCTAGATCTACCCAAGATACCTGGGGCTACCACCACCATGGAGAGCGAGTATACTTTCAAAGGCGTGCCAAGCCTAGTAGAGCAGTTCGAGAAACTTACTACCGTGATCCCGATTGCCCAGGAAGGCCCAAAGGCTGAGTTTGAGCTGACAGTGCCAAAAGCTAAAGCCGCAGAGTTCCCTTCAGATGACTGGGATGGTCCTGTTATGCAGCAGTTATTTGGAGAAGAGGTCCAGGTGCCAGACCTGATTGACTTTGGTTCAGTTAAGGAGATGGTAGCAATGATTGAGGGAGGAGGACAGAAACAATGCAAATTCCGAGTCATGAGGCCACTGACAGCAATGCCACTAAAGAATTGGGAAACTCTCTCGGGTCCGTCCGCAACCAAGGAGGAAATGATCGCAAAGCTTGGATTGGTCCCCCGTCCCCTTGTGTCAACCTATGTAAAGTCTTCCGAGTCTCTCATTGTTGAGTTCGAGTCTCTAGAGTCATCCGATGGCCTTACGCCTGAAGACTACGAGGTTGTAGCAAATGCTGTATTCCCTTTCGTTCTCAATGAAATGATGGACCTTTCTGAGTATCCCCTGATTGCCACTTTAACTAATGATAAATTAACTAATAACCTAAAAACAGTTAATAATGATTCACTAGATAAAGAAGCAGAAACATTAAATGAACAGTATATTAAAGAAATCTTTAAGCAGGTTGTTCGGAAAGAGGAAAATCGAGCCCAAGCTGCCGAAGAGATTTTGACAAGTGTGAATCTGGGAACTGCGGAAGAGCCTAAAGAGACGCAGATTGGTAGCTTCTTCGAAGGAATTGAAAAGGATGCTCTGATTGAGCTGCTAAGAGAATTCATGGATGTGTTTGCATGGTCCTACAAGGATATGCCTGGCCTCGACCCTTCCATAGTTGAACACCGGATACCGCTCGACCCGGAAGTCAAGCCAGTAAAACAGAAGCTGAGGAGAATTAAGCCCGAATGGTCTCTGCAGGTGAAGGAGGAGATAGAAAAGATGCTCAGAGCAGGGTTCATCAGGGTCATCGAGTATCCGACATGGCTTTCCAACATAGTGACGGTGACCAAGGCCAACGGGAAGATCCGATGCTGCGTGGACTTCAGAGATTTGAACAAGGCTAGTCCAAAAGATGATTTCCCCTTACCAAATATTGACATGCTGGTGGATACCAGGACCAATTATGAGGTTAAATCCTTCGTCGATGGCTTTGCCAGCTACAACCAGATCAAAATGGCAAAGGAAGACCAAGCTAAGACAACCTTCACAACCCCTTGGGGCACATACTGCTACACGGTTATGCCGTTCGGACTGAAGAACGTCGGGGCTACTTACCAGAGGGCAGCTACAGCCTTGTTCCATGACATGATCCATAAAGAAATTGAGGTCTATGTGGACGATATGATAATACATTCCAAAGGATCCGATGGCCAACATTTCGTTGATCTGAGAAAATTCTTCGACCGCCTCCGAGACCATAGCATGAGACTGAATCCAGCCAAATGCACCTTCGGTATAAGACAAGGCAAGGTGCTAGGATATATGGTGACGAAACGGGGAATTGAAGTAGACCCCCAGAAAATCAAGGCCATAGTCAAAAATGAAACCACCTCGGACGCTGACGGAAGTAAAATCCTTCATGGGAAGACTGCAATACATAAGTCATTTTGTAAATCAGCTGACCTCGATATGCGAGCCGATCTTCAAGTTGATGAAGAAAAGTGCCTACACGGAATGGACTCCAGAATGCCAGTTCGCTTTCGAAAAGATCAAGGCGTACCTTGTGAATCCCCCGATTCTTTGCCCGTCACATCAGCAAAAGCCACTATTGCTATATCTAACTGTCACGGATACAGCAATTGGGGCTATGCTAGCTCAAGAAAAGAAAGATTCCAAGGTTGAAAACGCCATCTACTTTGTGAGCAGAAAGCTTCAAGGAAGTGAACTCAATTATTCTGCTTGTGAAAAGCCTTGCGCAGGCCTAGTCTGGGTAGTGGGGAAGTTGAAGCACTATATGCAGTCTCACCCAATACATCTGGTCTCGAAATTGGACCCCATCAAATATTTGTTTGACAAACCCTCCATCTCCATGAGGTTGGCGAAATGGTCGTTCTTTGTGGCAGAATACGACATCACTTACGTGACGAGAAAATCCATGAAAGGGCGAATAATGGCAGAACAGTTGGCCGACTTCCCAAGTGATGAGTACCGAGGACCTGAACCTCAATTCCCTGATGACGGAATTTTTTCTCTAGAAGGAGAAAATCGTTGGCAGCTCTTCTTTGACAGAGCGTCAAACAAAAGGGGAAATGGAATAGGAATGCTTTTGGTCGATCCTACTGACGAGCATACCCCCATAGCAATAAAGTTGAACTTCGAGGTTACCAACAACGCCTCCGAATATAAATCTTGCATAGCCGGATTGGAGGCCGATCTTGAAAGAAATATCAAAGAGTTGGAAGTGTATGATGATTCTGCCCTCATCATCAACCAGGTCTCTAACAAATGGAAGACCGTGGACTCGGGTCTGCAAAAATATCACACTTATATGGAAGAGCTAGTGACTCAGTTCAAGGAAATCAGCTTTCATTACTTGCCTAGAGATCGCAACAGGTTCGCAGATGCTCTGGCAACACTAGCCTCTCTCGTTGAAATACCTGAAGGAAAGTCTGTCAAACCATTCAGAGTCGGGAGGAGAGAAAACCCAGCTTATTGCTTTGAGATCGAAGTGGAGGCCGAACTGGCCAATGATCCCTGGTATACCCAGATTTATCAGTACTTGAAGAATGGCGAAGCCTCTTTCAAAAATGAAGATGGGGAATATAAAGAAGGAATCAAAGCGAAAAGCCTCTCAGCTCTGAAACGACTAGCTTCCCACTATGTTCTTTTGGGAAATATGCTGTACAAGAAGCGCTATCAAGGCCCCCTCCTGCGGTGTATCAGCAAACAAGAGGCTACTGAACTCATGAAAGAAATACACGGTGGTACCTGTGGCCCCCACATGAATGCCCGGGCTTTAATGCAAATCATACTGAGAATGGGGTATTTTTGGATCTCCATAGAAACTGACTGCATTCAGTTCGTCAGAAGTTGCGACAAATGCCAGCGGTACTCGAACCTCAACCACTTGCCTCCGCACGAGCTCTACTGCATGACAACCCCTTGGCCTTTCGTCACTTGGGGAATTGATGTCATAGGCAAAATCACACCACCAGGCAGTAATGGCCACGAATTCGTCCTGGTAGCAGTGGACTATTTCACCAAATGGGTTGAAGCTAAATCCTATAAAGTCCTTAACTCAAAGAAGGTAGCCCTCTTCATCAAAGAGAACATCATATGCAATATGCAGATACGGGTTGCCAGCCGAGATTATTTCAGACAATGGATCCCACTTTGAAGGGGAATGCGACAGGCTGCTGGCGGAATTCAGAATAACCCGTCACAAGTTATCTCCCTACAGGCCCCAAACTAACGGAGCCGTCGAAGCAGCGAATAAGACCTTGGAAAACATCATTCGGAAAATGGTTGTCCGAGGCAAAGATTGGCCTGACAAGCTTCACCTTGCTCTCTGGGGATACAGAACATCCGTCAGAATGGCAACCGGGGAAACACCATTTGCTCTCACCTACGGAATGGAAGCCGTACTCCCAATCGAGCTAGAAATCCCCTCACTCAGGTGTCTTTGTTAGAAAGTCAGATCAACGAGGTTGAATGGCTCCAGAGTCGCCATGATGAATTGGACCTGCTAGATGAACGCCGATTGAGAGCCATGGAACATATCCGAGCTTACTAAGGAAGGATGGCCAGAGCCTTCGATAAGAATGTGAAACATCGGGACATCAGGGAAGGTGACCTCGTTTTGAAAGAGAAGCCCCCAGTCCACATCAACCCGCTTGGCAAATGGGAGCCTGTCTGGGTCGGACCATATGTCGTTCAGAAGATCTTCTCCGGAGGAGCCATGCAACTTGCAGACCTCGACGGAAACCCTTTTGTACACCAAGTAAATGGCGACAAGCTGTGCAGATACTACGCGTAAAGCACTGAGTCATCTCCCAATAAAAAGTTCTAAAAGATTAATACCCAAATAGGTTGAAAAACCCGAAAGGGCGGCCTAGGTAAAAGACAGGGTTGCACCAAAAAAATGATAATATATTAAAAAAAAGTGCTAAAAGAGTAATACCCAACTAGGTTGAAAAACCCGAAAGGGCGGCCTAGGTAAAAGACAGGGTTGCACCAAAAAAATGATAATATATATAAAAAAAGAGTGCTAAAAGAGTAATACCCAACTAGGTTGAAAAACTCGAAAGGGCGGCCTAGGTAAAAGACAGGGTTGCACAAAAAAAAAATCTTAGTGCAAAAAGAGTAATGCCCAGCTAGGCTGAAAACCCAAAAAGGGCGGTCTAGGCAAAAGACAGGGCTGCACATAAAATAAAAAAAAATTAATCGAGTCGAACTACGGAGACCTGAGCCCTTCAGTCCAAGGGAAACGTAGGCAGCCGGAAACGGTTCGGTCTAAAACACAAATAAAAATCATACTTTGTCATCAACACATTGATCAAGTCATGAAGGCGTTTTGAAAAACTCTAAAGCAATTCACATATTCATTACAGTTTAAAGCTTTTTGATGAGTCTAAGCTCGGTTCACTCCTACAACCTACAACCTGCTAAAAGAAACTAAAATATCTAACAAACTAATGTGCCTGCTATGACAAGCAGGGGATACTCAGAGACCTCAAGGTCACTCCAAGCTACTTGTACTAGCGTCTCCTCTCTTCTTTCCTCCTCTTCGGGTCTTCTTCCTCTGCACAGGAAAAATGTCAGTCCTCCTCCTGCCAAGCTCTGGTATAGGGGCGGGATCCGTCAAGCCAGCATCCGCCAGGGCCTTAGTAGCCCTAGCCTCATCTCTCATCTCCTGTACTCGAGCCGGTAACATGGGAATCCTCCCCTCCTGTCTCTTGACATAAGCCTCATAGTCTGTCACAACATCCCCGCTCTTATCATGAGGATTGGCCCTCGCCTCGGCCCTCCTCATCTCTGAAACCGTCGTGTCTTCCAAACCAACAATGGCCTCACGCCTCCTCAAAATAGCCACCTGTGTCTCCCCCAGATGTCTCTCGTACCAATCCAAGTACCAAGTGGTCAGAAACACGTGCCCTGGACGCCTGAGGATAACCCTGGGAGGAAAGACGTCATACCTCCATGCTCGGGAAAGGAACGAGAATACTGAAGGATCATCCATCGAAACAGAAGCCACCACCCTGGTAGCTATGTCCTCAAAGCCCTCTAGAGGAGTCTGCTCCAAGCCAAACTGCCTACGAACCAGAGCTGGAATATAAAAAGTGGACTGAGAAAGCCCCGGAAGCATAACCACATGAGACCCATCCTGAAGCACTCTCCGAGTCTCTACCCGCCAATGCGGCACCGACCACCTGATGTCCTCAGTCCGGCGACAAGCCATCCAGTACTCCCATGAGCCCTGATCATCAAGATCCACAGTAACCCCCCTCCTGGCAAATGTCCAAGGCTTAACCGCATCAGAAGTTTCGCGAAGGACCCCCAAACGCTCCATCAGCCACATGGTCAACAGAAACGGGCTGCCCCCGTGCATGTACCGCCTCCCGATAGCCAACCGGTCGAGAGCATGGATGGTCTCTCCCAAGATCAAGGGCACAACGTCCCGGCCCAAACGACAGTGAACAACCACATCCAGCAAAGCCCGGTGACAAATCCCGAAGGAGTAAACCATAAACAAAGTCCCAAACATGCAGAGTGCAAAAGCATCCCAATATGCATCATCAATCAAGCCTAAACCCCTAAACCTATCAGGAAGACCGGAAATGTCAAAATGATCGGGACCACGGATCATACCTTGTGCTTCCTCCGGGGAAAGATGAAGAAGGTTGCACAACCTATCGACAAAGGAAGCTCCTCCGGGTAAAGGGATCGCAATGTCTTCCACCTCGGGACCACCAAGCAAAGCTCGGAATTCTTCAACAGTCGGGACCACCTCATTGTAAGAAAAGCAAAAGACATGCCTTCTAGTATCCCAAAATGAAGCGGAGGCCCTCAAAAGATCATAATCCGGAACCAATTCCTTGAGAGACCATAAGCATTTTACCTTGTACCTCTCTTCAAAAAATGACCTCCTCTCGTGCATGATCTCCCGGGACCACTCCTTGAACTTGTTGAAGAAAGACATTTGAGATTCTTGGGACAATTTTGATGGATTTTTCATACTCACAATTTTCTCCATGGATTTTCTCTCCTTCTCCCCGAAACTGCAGTTTGAACAGGTAGTTGGAAAAGATATTTGAATTAAAAGAGGGGAAAACCAAATCCAAAGCAAAAATTAAATACCAGTGTCAGACTTCAGTCCCATCCGCGCGGACGAAAATGAGGCCCTCATCCCCATCCGCGCGGACGAGAATGTCACCATCAGAAAAAAATCTGCAGCAGTTTTTACTGCTGCACCGCGGAGGAATATTTCATCCCAGCCGCTCGAAACCTGCACAAAACCTGTCCAAAACAGTTCATATACCAAACATTCACACCCCTGCCACAAAACCGGGCTCATGCAACATTCACATGCATAATAAATAAATAAAAGAGAAGAAGAAAAGAAAGTAAGTGACAATAATCCTAGATTATTACATTCCAAAAAAAAAGAGAAAATGTGCATGAAACATAAATTGTATCTGTCCAAACAAACAAATCACTAATCAGAATCATCAGAAGCTAGCGCCTTCCCTCGGTCCCTCTTGCGACTAGTGCCCGTCTCCTCTGCAGTCATGAACATCTCAGGCTCGGGGTCGTCATCCTCGTCTCCAGAAAGAGGCTCGCCTGGACCAGTCGGTACGCCACGATAGGGCAGGCCGAGATCCGCGAAGAAATCATACCCGAACGTGAACGCGTCGGATCCCTGGCCCTGTGAAGATGATCCACCCTGGTGCCAAACGTGCCCCGGTCCATGCAAATCCCCGAGGATGACGTGATCTGGAGGCAGCTCCCTGCTGGAATCCATGAAAGGAGATATGGGAATGTCTGTGGAATGCTTGGAAGGAGTAGGGGAGGGCTCTCGCTCTACCGGCGCCGGCTGTGCTCGTCTCTCCCTGCCCCGAGCGACACCACGGGTTACGAGCCGCCTAATGAACCTCTTGGCCCCAATCACCTGCCGCATCAGCTTCTCGACAACCATGGCCGGGAACTGCACAAAAACAAAGGCGTCAGAAGTGGTTGAAACGAAAAAAAAAGAGAGAAAAGAAGAGACAGGAGAAATAAAGAGACGTACCCTCATATCCGGACGAGGCCGGAAGGCTCGGGGGGGCTCTCGGGGATAGGAATGTGCACACTCAATCTGACCCCATCCTGGACATATGAAAAGTCCGACCGAGGGTACCGCACAACCGAGATCCCCTCTCTCTCAAGCACCTGGGGCATCCTCAGCCTCCTCAACACAAAAATCGAATACTGCTCATCCGTCACAAACCCAGAAAAATACTGGCCACCCCAGTAGTAAGCCCAAGTCTCCGAGCCCTCGGTCGGACTCAACATATCAGCAGGAGGCTCCATCGGTGTCATCAAAGGTGCGCCGTCGCCATGCTGACGCGTCACCCTATCCCCCAAGTAATAAACGTCGCAAGATAGCCCCCTCAAGATCCTCCTCTCTACCGTCCATCTCTCCACGCCCTTCAGCTGCTCCACGTCAAAAAGACCCCAGGGGTAGAACTGAATCCCCTCATCCGTCTCCGCTCTCACAAGGGGCCAACACTACTTGTACTTGAGGGTCGTGCGCCCCCGAGCACGCCTCTTCTCCCGAGCCTGCCTAGTCCAAGAGAGCATAGCCGGATACGCCCCAACGTGCTCCGCCGGCTGCCGCCACATCGTGACGTGGAAGAACTCCAGAGCCCATACCTGCGAAAGGAAAAGGTTACATCAGTTAAGTTCAGAAAAAAAACAATACGTGCAAAGGGAAAAGGAAAGGCAGAAGCTTATACCTCCAGCGGGAACTCGAAGCACGTAAGGGAGCTCACAGCCTTCCGACTATATCTGTCCAAAGTAAAATAAAGCTCTGCTAACCCGGCCTCCCCCCAGGCCACCTCTCCAGCTCTCTCCACATAGGTCAACGTCCTCAGCAAAGCAAACACCGCCGTCCCCTTGGCATGCCCAAACAATGTACTCGAAAAAGCGAACCACAAAAAGACCTAGCAATCTGCTCAGCAGCTATCCTCTTATCACCAGCCTCATACCTCGCTATGCTCTCCATGATCTTCCCGTGGATCACTGCATACTCCATCCCCATCCCCTTCTTGGGACTGGGGACGAAACCTAAAAGATCCTGCAACTCCCGGTCACTGCAGCCATCCCGCCACTCAATGCTACGTCCCTTAAAGGACAAACCCGTGATAGCAGCATAGTCAGAAGGCGTAACTGTAGCCTCGCCCCAAAAGAAGTGGAAGGTATGGGTCACGTCCCACCAATGCTCCGCCAAGGCAAAAGTCAAACCCTTACTCTTCGGCAACTTCACCAACCCCCTCAAACACTCAACGAACTCATATAACCCCGTCTCAATGACAATTTGCCTCGGATTCATCATCGCCCCTCTGCCCAAGATCGGAAGCTGGTCCCACAGGGTAATCACAGCCTCGACTGATCCCCGGGTTTTCAGCTTATTCAGCTGATCCTGCACAAATCGATCACCACCCTGCAATTGAAAAAAACAAAATGTCAATAAACAATCACATTTGCATTTAAAAGCATACACAAGCATCATAGACATAAAGTTTTGAAGAAAATTCGACAGCATAACGGCATACAATAAACTCAACCCCACTTTTCTTGCACAGAAGACAAAGTTTTGAGATTTTCAGCAATCACCATTTAAACATTCATTCATACAGGGACATGTCAACGACAAGAAGTCAACAGAAACAAAACTCCGTCCCGTTTTTCATAAAATAGCACACATAAACAATTTTTCACATTCATTCATTCATAAGGAGTCAACAGAAACAAAACTCCGTCCCATTTTTCACATAAAATCCTATTTTCACAAAATAGCACGCATGAATAATTCTTTGCATTCATCTCATTCATAAAAACATCATCTCATTGTGAAAATCCCACATGCAAAAGTCCGTCCCGGATTCAGTAAAATTTTCGTCACCTCATTATTTCAAAAATGGCAAATCGCCCATTCTTTTTTCAAATAAAATGCATATTTGAACTACCCATATACTCAACAAAGCATGCAAATCATCAAATTCAAATGGCAAGAGCAAGGGTTTTCAAATTTTTTCAAAAAAATTAAAACCCTATTTCTAACAATTCGAATAAAAATCGACAAAAATAATAAATGGTTTCAAAATGTACCGTGCGAAGATCCGGATCAGTGGACCAGTGTTGCCACATATCAGGGTAGGATTCCTCCGCCATCGATTGCGAAAGCGAATAATGCCTCCGCATCCTTACGAGCTCTAGCCTCCTCTCCGCAATCGGACCGCGTCCTTGACCTTGGATAGCAGCCTCCCCGTGTTCCATGACTCAAAAATCAAAGAAAATCGAAGGATTTTGAAGCTTCTTAGTCGGCAATGGCGATTTCGTCTCTCTCTCTCTCTCGTAAACTGCACAGGCGGTAAGGAAGAAGAAGGAAAGGCCTCGGCCTTTTTAAAACCTGTCTCCACTTCGCTCCTGTCCGCGCGGATAGGATTGAGGGGTAAAATCACTATTTTGCCCTTTAAAATTCCAGAACTTTGCAGTTTGACCCCGGACTTAACTGAGGATAACCAAAGTTAACCCAAGTTAATCCCCTTTCAAAAGAACCCCACGGCAGTGAAACGTAAGCATGTTTTCTCCAACGAAAGCTAACGGAATCCCGTTTCTTCCCTCATTTCCATCCCCAGCGGCTTTCGAACTACGTATAGGCTTGATTCCCATTCGGGATACGTAGGTAGCCTACCATAGGTCCAGCCACTTGACCAATACGGTCATCTTTTTCCCCGGCGGTAAAACGTAAGTCCGATTTCCCCGACGAAAGCTAACGGAATTTCGTTTTCACCTCCGGCAGCAAACGTAAGACCGATCCCTTCAAATGGAGTCCACCAAAAGACCGTCTATCCCTCAGAGTCCGTCTCCAACGAAAGGATACGAACCATCGAAGGAAATCATTTCAAAACAAGGTTCGAGGCACCTAAAATGCCATCATCAAGGTTCGAGGCACCTAAAACGCCATCATCAAGGTTCGAGGCACCTAAAACGCCATCATCAAGGTCCGAGGCACCTAAAACGCCATCATCAAGGTTCGAGGCACCTAAAATGCCATCATCAAGGTTCGAGGCACCTAAAATGCCATCATCAAGGTTCGAGGCACCTAAAACGCCATCATCAAGGTTCGAGGCACCTAAAACGCCATCATCAAGGTCCGAGGCACCTAAAACGCCATCATCAAGGTTCGAGGCACCTAAAACGCCATCATCAAGGTTCGAGGCACCTAAAACGCCATCATCAAGGTTTGAGGCACCTAAAACGCCATCATCAAGGTCCGAGGCACCTAAAATGCCATCATCAAGGTTCGAGGCACCTAAAACGCCATCATCAAGGTTCGAGGCACCTAAAACGCCATCATCAAGGTTCGAGGCACCTAAAACGCCATCATCAAGGTCCGAGGCACCTAAAATGCCATCATCAAGGTCCGAGGCACCTAAAACGCCATCATCAAGGTTCGAGGCACCTAAAATGCCATCATCAAGGTTCGAGGCACCTAAAACGCCATCATCAAGGCTTGAGGCACCTAAACGCTATCACTAAGGCTTGAGACACCTAAACGCTATCACTTTGGTTTCGACATAAAACACGAGGAGAGCGATAAATCACAATCATCCTCTGATTCGACAAACCGAAATCATTACCAGGTTGACATCCTAAAACAGTCACTCTAGGGTCGACGTCTGAAGATAGTCGAAAGACCCGAACTACGACCGGCTTGATTCCTCTTAAGGATACGTAGGTAGCCTACCATTAGGTTCAGCCATCAGACCGAAATGGTCATTCCTTTCCCGAGCGGTCCGACCAAAATGGTCACCCTCTTTTCCCCAACAGATTGGGACCTCACTTTTATCGACGACCCCACTTCCTCCGAAAGTGCCGTCGCCGAGGGCCTACTGTAATGTAAGTGTCCCAATCTGAACCGCCAATGTTCCTTCAGCCCAATTTAACATTTTCCACGTCA
The DNA here is from genome assembly GCA_022495995.1 of Adenophora triphylla var. japonica. Lineage (NCBI taxonomy): Eukaryota > Viridiplantae > Streptophyta > Magnoliopsida > Asterales > Campanulaceae > Adenophora > Adenophora triphylla. The sequence goes on from JAFEMH010001917.1 coordinate 132,785, forward strand.
AATAAACATTTAAGGGCATTTTGGTCACTTCCTAAAATAATTTAAACAAGGAAGGACCTTAAAGGAACAACAAAAATAGGTTGGATCTCGCTGGGAAGAGTCATTTCCAAGAAATTGATCAACTTTTCATTAAATGCAAGAAGCCAAAACTGCTTTCTGCAAAATCAGGCACGCTGACACTCCAATCCGCGCGAACAGGAATGAGACTCAGTCTCGTCCGCGCGGACATCTTCGAACCTTAAATTCAGCCTATAAATAAAATCATTCTCTCTCAGTTTAAAGGATCCCTTTTTTCGAACCCTACTGTTATATTAACGAAAATCCCAGAAAATAGCCTAACACTCACCCAAAATACTCATCTTAAAACAAAATCCAAACACAAATCTTGATCATATTCAAGCCCTAAACACAAATCCAAGGAAGATAGGGTACAACCATTGGTAAACCCTCCTTCTCCTTACCTTAATCTCCCTCATCCATGCATACATCTCACATTTAAAAAGATGTAACTTGTTCATTTACTTGTTGTTCATCTCTTTTCCCTTTCTTGTCCTAGATCCAAGAGGATCTCCATGGAGTTCATCTCCATGGATGATTCTCTACAAGGATCCACATTCTTTTAACTTGTTGTTCCTCTTTTTACATTAACTAGTTGTTATTTGATCTCTTGGCCTAAAGTGTGGTCACCTTGGAGTTCATCTCCATGGATGATCACACTAAATGGTCCATATCCTTATTTTCATCTTCTTTTGTGTTATTAGTTCTTACTTGACCTAAAATGTGGTCATCTTGAAATAAATTTCCATGGATGACCATTTCAAATGGTCTAAAATTGTTTATTTCCTTGTAAATGTTTTTTTTCTTTTCTTAGCCTAAGATCTTCACCTTGGAACAATTTCCATGGATGAAGATCACTAAGGCTCCTAGGTTACAAAAAGGGTGAAGTTGATACATTGAGTTCAAAGATCTCAAGGATGGTCACCTTAATGACCACCTTAGAAATCCACTCTAAAGTTGATACACCCTTAACCTAAACTCAATTTTCATGCATTAATCTTTATTTTATGTCAAATCTCCCCATCCCAAGCAAATGAAGTGCTTCTAAGTCCTAATGTACCCTAAGGATGGCTTGATATAGTAGATCACCACTAATCATGTTTAGTGATTACTAATCAAAGCCTAAGGAAAGTGGGGACAAGCATGGATGCAAAATCCAAAAATGTTTTTATTTAACACTTTCTGTTGCAAACTCCAGTTCTGATTCTGTAACTCCAGTTGACATTCTGGAATTTACAGAATCAGACTGGAAAGCTGCAAAAAAGAATCTTACTGTCCTATCCGCGCGGACAGGATTGAGCCTCGGCCTGATCCGCGCGGACAAGAATGTCCTGGACAAATATTTTTGTTTTCAGCTCTTTTTTACTCACAGAAGCACAATGTTTTGATTAATTTCAATTTTGTCCAGTCAAATTATTTATTTCCAGAAAATCCCTTTTGCAAAACACACACACACACAAATGGTTTTAAGTTAGGAAGACTCGTTTTACGAGGCATTTCGGGTGAACATGCTAATCGTTTTTCCCAGAGTGTAACGTGACCTCCGAACTCACTTCTCTCATTTTTGGGCATTTTTCAAAGTTTTGGCCCTTAAACTAAAAACGGCATGGCGACTCCGTTTGATTTTCAAAAAAAATCGGGTACATCACAGGTGCGTCCGTCAGAAACCATGTTGAAGGTTTGATTAGAGTTTCGAGGTCTAGCGTATTTCGTTCCCGACAATGGAACCAAACTGATGCTGCAAGGAACGTGTCTTGATCAGCCTTAGTCCAACAATTAGGTTGATCTCCTAGCTTTGACCTGAAACCAATGAACACACGACTAGCCGGGGTGGTCTCCGGCTAAGACCCTCTGACGTGATGATGAGATATCACGTATTTTGCTTATAAACTATAATTGAATGTATTGAAATCAATTGAATATCAAATAAGGCATTACCTTCTAACGTTGAATATTGTGAGGTATTTATAGCCTTGATAAGAGATAGTGTTGTAGTAGGATTGAATTGAATACCTAGGATCATGTCGAATCCCGTAAATCATGGAGATAATATGGCATAACGTACTCCGTGATTGTAGGAGGCAATTATGGAAAGAGTCTTTGGTCAACGTACGTTTCTGTAGGTCGAGGTCGCCTGAGTAGATCAAGGTCGACCTTACTTTGTATCATAGCCAGATAGAGATCGTATAAGGAGATGATCGTATGTCGGACGAAGCTAGGTCGGGGACCAAGATGGTCGAACAATGAGCTAGGTCGACTGATCTTTATTGTTGGGCCGTGGGCCTTGTAATAGTTGGGTCGGTCCCCTTGATGATGTTTCTGTAATAATGTCTAAATAATTGAGCTTTGTACGTTGGACCTAGCCCGTCACTTTTATTCCGTTTATAATAGATAAAGTATTTTTTTTAATTGACATACGTCAAAAGAGTGGTAAAAATAAATTAAATGGAAGTTAAAAAGTTAAAATGAGAATGATCAAAATATCCATCATGTGACCTGCACATGACTAATTTCGTTAAATTTCTAACGTTCGTTTGAATTCAAGGAGCAAAGTGGAATAGTTTTAACATTGAATATCAAAGTGAGACAAATTTTGTATGGGGGTGCAAAGTGAAATTTGGTGTATAGTTGAGGACGTAAATGTATTTTATCCTTAAATGAGTATTGATTTGGTGCCACGTGGCGCTCTAGATTTCAAGTTTTTTCAAAACTTGTCAACATGGCGTAACCATAGGCTTCCGCCTTGACTTTTATATATATATAGATTTCACAGTTGTATCATTTTTCATTTTTTACTTGCAAAATCATTTCTCATTTGATTTCACAGTTGTGACATTTTTCATTTTTCACTTATAAAATCATTTCTCAATTGACTTCATAATTGTATAATTATACAGTTGTGTGATTTCACAGTTGTGTAAATCATTTCTCAATTTCTCAATTGATTTCACAGTTGTATAATTACACATTTATGTGATTTCACATATGTATGATTATACTAATTTACTACTTTCCCTGTCCCTTTTTTGGTATGCATTAAAATAAACTTCGTGTTTCTAAGTAAGAAAATAATATTGATTCCCTTATAATGAAATTCAACGTTCGCTACTGATCGGGGAATATAGGGAGAAGATCATGACATTCCAACTTCAAATCTCCAAAAGGTTATGTGAGCGAGAAAGTCAACTCTTCATTCCTAGGTTGTCGCCAATCATTAGTCCTTCACCACCACCTTCTTCCCCATCCATCCCAGACAATTGCAGTCAAATTAGTTCGTTTACCGAACATTATCTATCAACGCCACCACCACCAACCCACCCACCGCCCCAAAACCCGAATCCAAGAACCCAATTCTCGTTGCCAACATAATTATCCAACTGAACTTCAATTCCTCAATAATCACAAACAACCCATCAATTCAACTTTACTTTAACACATTAATCAATACTAATTGCATATATATCATCTCAAAAAATTAAAGATCCAAAAGAAGAGACTTACAGGCCAAACTTTGCAATCAATTTTGATGAGTTTTTGCGAATGATAAATTGAATTAGAAGAAGAAAGAAGAGATGGGTGAGAGTGATATCCATTGTTGATGAAGAAAACATCAAATGAAAGAAGAAAACATCGAAAGTTTCTTAGGGATTTTTTTGCCGTTGCCTTCTAAGCACAAAACACATATAGATAGCAAAGGGATGTGCGCATAGAGAGAGAAATGGCAGGGGTAGCATTGTCATTATGAATTATTTTAAATATGGCTAGGGACTTTACGGCGTTTTGATTTAAATTCAGGGATCCTTATGTAAAAATTGAAATGTGATGTTTTTATTAATAAATTTCACAATATCTCATGGATTATTGGTAAAACCCCCCTCAATTTAATTAGACTAATGTAAATCTAAAAATTGTGATTAATACACCATCAATAATATTAACAGAAACAAGTTTTACATTTTCATTAAAATAATTATATTAATCTAAAATAATTATTTAAAATTCATTCGTAGTAATGGAAAACTAATTGAAAAATCATTGGCACTGAGGAAGTAGTAATACTAATACATACTTCCTCCGTCCCGCTACAACTTGCACACTTTTCTCATTGGGTGTCCCATTATAAATTGAACACTTCCTAAAATGGGAAAGAATATTTACTATTCCACCCACTAATTCTCTCTCCTACTTTACTTTTATACTCACAACACCAATCAAATCACTATTTCCTACCCCCACTTTCTCTCTCCAACCTCACTTTTCATACTCACAACATTTTCTCCACTAACTTTTTCCTTAATTCCCGTGCAAACAGTAACTGTACAAGTTCTATCGGGACGAAGGGAGTACATGATCAAGCATCAATGCACTAAGTTTAAAAACTTGACACAGTATTGCAAAGGTGGTCAAGCAATTCGGATCCGGGGCAGTGCTATTCTATCGCATAAAAGTGTTTTAAATTTCTAGTTGTGTTCATTCGTGCCGATCGCGACGATTCACATTATTACCCTTTATTAAGGGTATTTTAGTACATTTATCTCGAACGTGCGATTTCGTTCGCCCGTTTATCCCACTGGTTCGACTAACCACCTATTTCTAATTCTTTGCGGTAGTATCCCATGCGCCCAAATAAAAAAAATCAATGCAAAAATAACTTTTTAGTTTATGACAACATTAGCAAAACTAGGAAGTGTGCTAGTACAAACTCAAGAAATAGCGCAAAAGGTAACAAAATCACCCTTAGACCATTTACAATGGCATGTTGAAAAAAATTTCAATAATTGAAACATAGTTGAAACTATTGCAACTCATTTCTCGCCAGTTTTAATAGTTAAAAAAATTGTTGAAAAAATTCAATAGGTATTAAATCCATGAAGGGGCCCGTTTCTTGCCACGTGGCGCCACCTGATAGGCCGGCTTTGGCGCGTGCACGCCACCGCCCGACAGGGGCGCGTCTGGCACATGATTTATTTTTCTAATTGGGCCACTTGGCATAGCATGGTTGGTCACTGATTTTTTTTTTTCAAATCTCATCAGAATTTTCAAAGACAATTATCTTATATAAAAAAATTAAAAAATTTTTTACACCAAAATTTATATATTTTTTTTTCTCTATAAATAGTCATCTTTCATTTGATTTGGACACAGAAAAAAAAACACTTTTTATTTTCAATATAAATTTCTCAATTATCCTTCATTTTTCACAAAAAAATACCCTCTTTTTAGTGAAATGAATCCCAATAATTAAAAAAATTAATTTAGTATGAAGTATTTTTTATCTTCATTTTTCGTATTTATTTAATTGCAATTAAAAAATTAATTAAGTATGAAGTATTTTTTTAATTATAAATGATAATAATAATTATTATTATTTTACTAATCATAAAAATAAGAGTTGGTCTTATAAAAAACGTGTTTTTTTCTGAGCTTAAGGAAAAACCATTTGGGGCAATTACCAATTAGTCCCTAATTCTAATGAATTCAACCAACTAATCCATGGAATATGGAAATCGACCATTTGGTCCCTGTCTTACTAATATACACGCGTGTCCCTTATAAACAACGGAAACTATAATTTTGCCACTGAGTATTTGACACTTATGCCATTCGGTGAAGCTACACATGTCCACAATCGTGTATAGTGAAAACCGTCGTTTACGAAATCCTCATTTCAAGTTTGGCACTCTCTTTCTTCTACTTTCTCTCTCTGCAACCTCCATTGAAAGTCCTTCACTCTTCGTCATCTGTTCTTCAAATACATCGCAAAATCGAAAGGTAATGCTCACAAAACTCTGTAATCTGAAGTTCATTGTTGTTCCAAACGGAGTTTTTACTAAATTTTAGGGTTCAAAATTTTTTCTTCTATATTTATTTTGAAAATTTTGGAATGAACTTCAAAATTTTGAAATTAAGTTCATAGTTGTTTATCAAAAGGTAATGCTCACGAAAATCTGTAATCTGAAGTACATTGTTGTTACGAACGGTGTTTTTACCAAATTTTAGGGTTCGAAATTTTTTCTTCTATATTTATTTGAAAATTTTGGAATGAACTTCAAAATTTTGAAATTAAGTTCATAGTTGTTTATCAAAAGGTAATGCTCACGAAAATCTGTAATCTGAAGTACATTGTTGTTCCGAACGGTGTTTTTACCAAATTTTAGGGTTCGAAATGTTTTCTTCTATATTTATTTTGAAAATTTTGAAATTATGTTCATAGTTGTTTTTGTCATCTGTTAGATCTGTGTTTTTGTTAAGTTCACTGTTGTTTTTGTCTTATATTGGCATTTAGTGAGATTATGAAGCTATTTGTTAAAATTTTGCATGCATTTAGTGCCTCCAAATTTGTTACGTTTATAGTTGTTTTTGTTAAGTTTGCAGTTGTTTTTGTTAAGTTCACTGTTGTTTTTGCCTTATGTTGGCATTTAGTGAGATTATGAAGCTATTTGACAAATTTTGCATGCCTTTATTGCCACCAAATTTGTTAAGTTTGCAGTTGTTTTTGTTAAGTTCACTGTTATTTTTGCCTTATGTTGGCATTTAGTGAGATTGTGAAGCTATTTGACAAATTTTGCATGCCTTTATTGCCACCAAATTTGTTAAGTTTGCAGTTGTTTTTGTTAAGTTCACTGTTGTTTTTGCCTTATGTGGGCATTTAGTGAGATTATGAAGCTATTTGATAAATTTTGCATGACTTTAGTGCCTCCAAATTTGTTAAGTTTGCAGCTGTTTTTCTTAAGTTCACTGTTATTTTTGTCATATGTTGGCATTTAGTGAGAATATGAACCTATTTGACAAATTTTGCATACATTTAGTGCCTCCAAATTTGTTAAGTTTGCAGTTGTTTTTATTAAGTTAAGTGTTGTTTTTGCCTTATATTGGCATTTAGTGAGATTATGAAGCTATTTGATAAATTTTGCATGCCTTTAGTGCTTCCAAATTTGTTAAGTTTGCAGTTGTTTTTGTTAAGTTCACTGCTATTTTTGCCTTATGTTGGCATTTAGTGAGATTATGAAGCTATTTGACAAATTTTGCATGCCTTTATTGCCACCAAATTTGTTAAGTTTGCAGTTGTTTTTGTTAAGTTCACTGTTGTTTTTGCCTTATGTTGGAATTTAGTGAGATTATGAAGCTATTTGATAAATTTTGCATGCATTTAGTGCTTCCAAATTTGTTAAGTTTGTAGTTGTTTTTTTTTAAGTTCACTATTGTTTTTACCTTATGTTGACATTTAGTGAGATTATAAACCTATATGATAAATTTTGCATGCCTTTAGTGCTTCCAAATTTGTTAAGTTTGCAGTTGTTTTTGTTAAGTTCACTATTGTTTTTGCCTTATGTTGGCATTTAGTGAGATTATGAAGCTATTTGATAAATTTTGCATGCCTTTAGTGCTTCCAAATTTGTTAAGTTTGCAGTTGTTTTTGTTAAGTTCACTGTTATTTTTGCCTTATGTTGGCATTTAGTGAGATTATGAAGCTATTTGATAAATTTTCCATGCATTTAGTGCCTCCAAATTTGTTAAGTTTACAGTTTTTTTGTTAAGTTCACTGTTGTTTTTTGCCTTATGTTGGCATTTACTGAGATTATGTAGCTATTTAATAAATTTTGTATGCATTTAGTGCCTCCAAATTTATTAATTTTATAGTTGTTTTTTGTTATGTTGGCATTTCAAGGTTTTAAGTAAGTAGTCATTTATCCTTTTTAGTAACATTTTACGTGATAATTATGTTGAGACTCATATATTTATATATAAAATAATTATGGTGCAGAGGGAGTGCATGGGCCAAAGATTTTGTTTATGTGAGTGTTGAGCATTTACATGAGATTGCACATGACAAGTCAACCGAGGACGCAGTATGTTGATTATTTGTTTGTTTTTAAGTTCACAGTTGTTTTTGTTAAGTTCTCAGTTGTTTAACAATAACTAATTTTTTTTGACAGGTGATTGATGGATATTTGTCGATATTGGTTGAGAAGAACAAATCAATTATGGATAATTCCTCACCATCAAACAAATCGGTAGGAGTACTGCAAATGCATCGGTATAGACAAATGCATGAGTATTATTTTTGTAGATATGATTTTTTCCTTTCTTTTAGTCTAGTGAAATATATTAAGAGATATTTTTTACTTTGCAGACGTATCTGAGAAATGAATGGTCCAAAGACGTTGTCAAAGAACAAATTGATGGGCCTTTCAAGAAATATTGCAAAGAGAGAAAGAGGTTTATCTTAATTCCAATTCACATAGATCAAGCTGAAAACCGTGCAGAACATTGGACATTATTGGTGTTTGATACAAAAGACGCAGAGTATAGGTTCTACAACACATTGCGCCCTAAGAAAGGTCGCCCTGACAAATATGAATTTGCTGCTAGACAAATGGTAAATGGATTACTACACTATTATTTCAAGTATTATTTTTTATTTTTTTCCATCAACATAAATACTAGACTAACTATAATTTAATGTTTTTATTTCTTTTTTTTTTTTAGTTTGAACATACAAATGCATTGATCATATCAAATAAAGATAGTCCTGAATATGAAGATTTTGTTACGATCAAAGAATGTCTTCAGCAGCCTGCGTCAAGTGTTGATGGTGGTGTTATGGTTTTGATGATGGTTGAACAAATGTTGAAGAAAGGAACAATTAAAAAAAAGATTTTCAAGACAGAAGTCCAAATTTAGGGCTCAAATGTTTAAGGACTTTCTGAATGATGTTTATACAACAAGTTTAGATTTGGGAGATCTGGATGACATACCAGATGATAGGTGATGTTCCAATTAGTTCTTTTAAGTAGTTATCAAACATTTGGTTCTCAGTTTAAGTCCTGAAAAGTACATGTATTACTGTGGTAAACATTTTAGCTTTAAAGTAGGTTATCAAACATTTAGGTCTCAGTTTAATTCATGGGAAGTATATGTATTTTTGTGGTAAACATTTTAGCTTTTTGAACAGGTACAAATTAGTTTCCGGGTAAAATTATATGTAGTTCAGGACAAGTACTTTCTTATTTTGGTATTATCCTGTTAATGAAGATATCATGTATTCTGAATGTATTGCTTTTCTATGTTTTTGTGTTTTCTGAATGTTTTGCAATGTGAACCAATATATGACAAAAACAAGTTTGAACTTAACAAAAAATGAGCATTTCTAAATCGTAAGTTTAAAAAACAATTGTGAACTTAAGAAAAACAACTGTGAACTTCAGAAAAAATGACCATTTCTGAAGCATAATTAGATAACAACTGTGAACTTAATAAAAACAATTGTGAACTTAATAAAAAATGAGCATCTTTGAAATCATAAGTTCATAAAACAACTGTGAACTTATTAAAAACAACTGTGAACTTAATAAAAACTAAGCATTTCTGAATCATAAGTTCAGAAAACAACTGTGAACTTAAGTAAACAACTGTGAACTTAATTTCACTAATGTTTAAAACTGCATTAAATGTTCTCATATTAAATTGTAAAAACTAAATATGAATCGTCAAAACAACGATCAATGTTTAAGAATCTAAAAATACCATCAAATTATTACATAGGCTCCTTGCAAGATTTTCTATTATGATTTCCTATTTTACCATAACGGCCACATTTCATTTTGCGTTTAAAGCACTCTCCTTTTGAAGGGTTTCGAAGCTTCTTTGGTCTTCCCGGTGGACGCTTTGCTATTGGAGGAAGTATTAGAGGATCTTCTTCATCAATCACTGCCATTGATTCATCTCCAAATGAATCATAAGGCTGAATAGCATGAGCATAACAATTCTTATAGGCGCTGCTATGAAAATATGTCTCAATGTAATGAAAAGGAGTTTCTGTGCAATTGGACATGACAACAACGACATGAACACATGGGAACCCCTCATGCTACCACTTTCCACAAGAACATGTGAATTTTTTAATGTTCACAACCATGGATGGAACTGAATGGACTTCAAATATCTTGTCGGTTGAAGAATGTATTATCCATGACCTACACATCTCCAGATTATCCCTATACCTTTTCTCCATGATTGGACATAAAACAGTATTCAACTTTAATGAATCTTCTCTACACTTGGACATCTGCATCATCAACTTAAGCCTGATTTGATTAATTAATTCGTTAACAGGGAGTCCACGAGCTTCTCTAAACTGTGAATGGAATGATTCTGCTGCGTTTGAAGACATCTCACCATAACGTTTGCCTTCAAAGTATGCATTTGCATAATTAGCTGGTGGAAGGTTAGCAAGAAATTCACGGACCTTGGGGCCACCTTCGTTCCTCATTTCTTCAATCAAAGTATGAAAATTTTCCTTTGTTGGAGCTACTGCAGACTGAAAGAGTTTTTGAACCATTTTTTGCCGCAAATTTACAGAACATCCCTTCATTTTATCCCTCAAATTATTCCTCAAATGACATAGGCAAAAAGAATGATGGCTCTAAGGCATAACAACCTTCACTGAAGAAATAATCCCTTGGTGACGATCGGAAACAAACGTAATTCTAATACCTCTTATTAGAGATTTCAATTGTTGAAGAAACCATGTCCAATTAGCAATATCTTCCGAAGAAACAATAGCAAAAGCGACATTGAAAAGACCTATAAATGAAAAGAATACAGATAATAATATAAGTAATATAAAACAACTGTGAACTTATGTAAATAACAGTGAACTGAATGCAATTTAAGTAATATAAAACAACTGTGAACTTATGTAAATAACAGTGAACTGAATGCAATTTTGAGTAAAGCTAGCGCATGTCGAGTAAATTGTTACCAGAGTTTCCATCTTTGGCTGTTACTACCAACATTGTACCCTTGTACTTTTCGTGCAAATGAGTCCCATCGAGAAACAACACAGACCGACATGAACGAAAACCTTTTACACAAGCCCCAAATGACACAAAACACCTCTTGAAGTGAAAGGATGATGGGTCAACATCAAGAACAAAGTGGCTAGTAGGATCTAACTGTTTCCTCTTTAAAAAGTATGGTTTAAGCTTATCGTAAGACAATTCTGCTTCACCAAACACAATGTCTTTTGCCTTTTCAACAACCCTCCAAGCAATTTTATAAGTGATGTCAAATCCATAATCTACCTTCAACAACTTCACAACATCAGAAGGACCTAACGAAGGTTTAGAACGAATATCATCAACAATAATATCGCAAAGAACATCAGAGGTAATCTTAGAACAACATCCAGAATTGAAGACATGCCCACAAGTATGATTCCGATCAAAAGTCCGAATATAAGCAAATCCATTGGAAGCTTCAATAGATGCATGAATCCTCCACGGACAACCTCTCAAATCTTTGTGTACACATTTGGCAGTAATACGCTCACTATCATTTTTCAAATAAACAAAGTCAAAGCCAACAGCTGCAGCATACTTACACAACTTGTTTCTGAACTTACTAATTCCATCTTCAAATCCCTGTCCAATACCCTCTATACCGTTACCCCGCTTTGCACTTTTCAATTCCTTATTTGGATGACGGAAAAAACTAACAGGCAATTCATGACTATTACATATACTTGAGACATTAGATGAGGACGATTCATTGTAATCCAATGTAAGAATTTGTGTCAAATGAATTTCAATACAATCAATAGAACTACGACCTAAAATAATTCCCATATTCGTAAAATCATCCTCATTATGTAATAGGCAAGTAGAATTCCCAGGTAAAGGATACGAAAAGCGCATAAGTTCCTTCTTCAAACCCTCCCATCTATTGCAAGCAAATCAACCAATGCATTGAAAGATGAAAGCTTACTAAATCTTTCAACTGCTGTAAAATCTCCATATTTCAACAAAACCATTATACAAGGATTCATATTTTGAAGATTGATTAATCTGCAACATATAAGAAAAAATAAAACAAAATTAAAATAACTGTCAACATAAGCAATACAATGTTTGAACTAACAGACAACTGTGAACTTAAAATATACAACTAACAAACAACTGGAAACTAATAGACAACTGTAAAAATAGGTCGAATCATGTTCTAGTACAACTAACAAACAATTCGAATTGAAATCATATTCACGAATCATCAACAATGATCGTATAAAGCAATTTCGTTCACCAATCATCTAAAATTCAAATTCAAATCTATAAAAAAAAAAAATCCAAAATCAATTGATCAACAACATTGCAAATCACAAAGCAATCGACTTCTAAATTGATCACAATCAAACAATTAAACAAATTTGAACTCACTGAATTGAACGAGTTTCAAAATCGCCTTCGCTCTCTCTCTCTCTCTCCGCTGCTCACGACGTGAAAAGTGACACGTCAAAGCCCTAGGCGAGAGAAAATATATATTTATACAATGGTAGTTTTGTAATTATAAAAGCTCAATAAAATTAGGCGAGGGATCTAGTGGAATTTTGATTTCAATAGTGGATTAGTTGGTTAAATTCGAAATTTCAGTAGCCTAATTGATAAATTGACTTAGGATGAAGGATCCAACGGTAATTTTTCCAAATCATTTTTACACTGGCACTTAATAATGCATGCATTGCACTTTTTACACTGACACTTTTTTATACTAACACTAGCACTTTGTTACACATGCACTGACACTTTTTATACTGACACTTAATATACATGCACTGACACTCTTCACACTGACACTTTTTTACACTAACACTGACACTTTTTTACACTGGCACTTTGTTACACATGCACTGACACTTTGTTACACTGGCACTGAAACTAGCGGGGAAAACAAAATACGTTTTTTCTAAGTTTAAGAAAAAATTCGTTTTTGTAAGATTTTGGCTAAAAATAAAAAATAAAATAAAATTAACGCATGATAAATACTCCCTCCGTGTCGGGTGAATGGAGACTTATTTCCTTTTTGGGTCGTCTCACGTGATTGGAGACTGCCCAAAATGGAAAGAATGTTGTGAGTGTAATAATAAAATAGGAGAGAGAATGAGTGGAGAGAATAATAAATTATAATGGTGTTGTGAGTATTAAAATAATATAGGAGAGAAAATGAGTGGATGAAATAGTGAAGATTCTTTTCTTTTTCTTAGTTATTGTGCCCAATTTTTTGATGTCCATTGATTCAATACGGAGGGAGTAGTATTTAATTTATTTTTTTTAATAATCGTATAATTATAAAAAAGAAAATAAGTGAGAAATGTAGTGAATTTTTTTTGCGATTTTGGATAGTACGATTTAAGATTTTTAAGATTTAAGGTGGGAACGAACCAAAAGCAAATGAAGAATCGGTTCCATTTAACGTGGGGACGGAGGGATTACGTAGCAAAAGGGTAATATAGTCTTTCCACAAGGTATATTCATAACAAAGTGAGAGAAAAGAAAGACTTGCATCCAAGAAAAGGGAAAAATGAAAAAAAAGAACTTCCCCGGAAAAGATCAAACGCCTTTGGAAATGGAAAAAAGGGGGCCGAGGAGAGAGAAACACACAAAACACTTTTTAGTGAGAGAAAACTCAAAACAACAAACCTGAGAGAGAGAGAGAGAGAGAGAGAGAGAGAGAAGAAAAAAAAAAAAAAAACACATACACACACTATACAGGAGAGGGTTTGTCTTAGAGAGAGAGAAACCCCTGAAAAAACCCATTCCATTTCTCTCTCTGTAAAATCTCCACTGCACCACACCCATCTCTTTAACTGATCAATCCGTCCCTCTCTACCTTCACCTCAGTTTACTGTTCATATACATATAAATAATCTTCAAATTTACCAAATCTGTACATATTTATATAAACAATATACATAAAAACGTATAGTTCTGTAAAGTTTAAGGAATCGTACAATGGAGAGGACACAGTCGGATCCGGTAGCAGAATGGAGTACACCCGGCGGCCAAACTGGGCTCGAAGGTGAAGTTTAATTACACCCCTTCATCACATGCATTTTATGGATTTTTTTTTTTCATTTTCGTGTTTTCAGTTTCAATTTTGATGTAATTTGTAAAATGTGGAATTGGATTTGATTTTGATGCGAATTGTGGAAATGCAGAGCCTATGTGGCAATTAGGGTTGGGTGGAGGTTCGGAATCGTACCCGGAACGGCCTGATGAGGCTGATTGTATCTACTATTTGAGAACTGGGTTTTGTGGGTACGGCTCACGCTGTCGTTTTAATCATCCCCGTGATCGTGGTTCGGTAATTTCTTCGAAATTTTCCCCTTCTATTACTGGGTTTTGTTAGTTATATGTGGGTTTTGGTTTTTATAGTAACTTGGTTCTGTTTCATTGATGTGATGATCAATGTGTTCTAAGTCGTGAATTCTATTTGATCTTGTGATAGATTAGATCTGAATTGGGGTTTTGCATGTTGGTTTTGTGAATTTACTTTTATTTTATTTTATTTTATGCACTAATGGGAAATTTTTAAGATTATGTCAGAATTGGGTATCTAGTGCAATTTTACCATTGTACACGCAATGCACAAACAAGTAAAACACATTTCTTAAAAACGTTGAGGAATCAAATGCGACATTTATTATGTGACAAAGGGAGTATTAAATTAAATGCTATTGTTGAAAATAATTGTTTACATTGGGTAATGTTTGTTGATAAACATTGTCAGGTTGTTGGAGCAATGAGGGCTAGTGGAGGGGAGTATCCGGAGCGACATGGGCAACCTGTGTGCCAGGTACAAAATAGTATAAGATTAAGTTTATCAAGTTCAATATTTTTTCAACTCTTGATATTGTAAATGTGAAGAATGTGCATTTGTATAAATGCAAGTAGTAATTTTGAGGTCAAAGCAACTTTTCTATATTGCAAAGATTGGTTCCAACTTTGTTGCAAGCAAAGAAATCGTCTTTTTCATTACTTCCGAACTTACTCTGTCACATGCTTCGTCTTTGAGGAAGTGCATAATTTACCTTATCATTGCCTAATCTAACTGGAGTAACTTCTTGTCCATGCATTTTGGTTACTTGTTTAGTTCTTGATGCTGGAAACATGGATAATGTAGATTTCAACACAATGTTATTGTCTGATCTTAGTGCCTCTTCTGTTTCCCAAAAAGATTGAGTTCCAATTTTGCTGCTATCAAAATCGTCTTTTTCCTTATTTTTGAACTTATAATGTATATTTTTATGGGGAAGTTAGCTGATCAATGCGTATTCAAATGAGAGTTCAAGTTTTTCTTTAGCATTTGATGATTTTTTATTCCCTGATGTCGGAGATACTGAAAATTTGGATTTCTGTAGGTACACATTACGTCTGAGGTCATAGCATCTATTTCTTGCACTAAGTTTGAGTTTCAACTTAGATTCTAGAAAAATCGTCCTTTTCATTACTTCCGAAATTAGTACTTATCTCACATTCTTGCTTAAGCAGAGGTCATTTTTGTGAGCTATGATTATCTCATCATTCAATTGACCAGCAAAGATTTATGTCAATTGTTTTTTTAGTAAGAAGTAGATTTTCTTAATTTGATCTGATCATCTTGCTATCAACCTTAACATTGCCTAATATAGCAAATCAGTAATGAACAAATGTAAATTCAACTCGTATACTATGTTTAAGGTCATAGCAGTTATCACATTCCAAAAAAATCCAACATAACTTCTCATGTTCATGACTCTGTCATCTGTTTACTTTTGATGTTGGAGGCATGATGAATGTATATTCTATTGGAATATACTTATGAGGTCATAGTTTCTCTCTGTTCTTTAAAAATACCGAGTTCCAACTCTATGCCAGAAAAATCGTCTTTTTCTTTGGTGCCGAAGTTCTAATTTATGTTACATGCCTGTATGTCGAAAGTACATTTCCTAAGCTTAACTATCTCATAACTCACCTGACTGTTGCCTAATCTAACATAAGAATAACTTACTTTTGACAGCATCACAATCTTATGTTGTGTAAAAAGATTTTGGAGTTCTAACTTCTCTACAAACAAGATCTTCTTTTTAATTATTTCCAACCGAAAATATCCTCCACATTCTTGTTTATGGGCAATTTATATACTCCCTCCGTCCCAAGATGAATGTCCACTTTGGATTTAAGGGTCATTTTGAAAAGATTGATTTTTAGTAGAAACAACTCATAAACATTCTTGCTATTCACTTTCAAAATTTTATTTTTGCAAAAATATAATGAACTATGAAAAAAAATGGTTTAGGGACAAAATTATTTAAAGGTAAAGTTTCAAAAGATCATTCATTTTGGGACAAAAAAGGACATTTAATTTGGGACAGAGGGAGTATTATAAGTCCAACTCCCTTTGATTCACCAGATTACTGCTTGATTGAAGAAAAAGTATTAAGTAAAGCTTGTTCTTCCTGAATTTCTTCAACTGAAAATTTTCTTACTTAAGAGTGATAAGCTCATTTATACGCGGATTAAATACTAATTATGCTGCGCATACTCTTTCGCAGTACTATATGAGGACGGGGATGTGTAAATTTGGTGCTTCCTGCAAGTATCACCATCCTAGACAAGGAGGTGGATCTGCAAGTCCAGTGGCACTTAATATTTCTGGATACCCACTTCGACAGGTCTGTTCTTTATCCCTGCGTAATCTAACCTTTGACTGGACATTTTGGTCTTAAATAGAATTCTGCTAGCAACAATTACTTAAAAAATAGAGTTTTTATCGCAGGGTGAAAGGGATTGTTCGTACTATATCAAAACAGGGCAGTGTAAGTTTGGTGTAACCTGTAAATTCCATCATCCACAGCCAGCTGGGATACAAATGCCAACACCAGCAGCTGGACATCTGTCTTCTTTTCCTTCTGCTATGTATCCAACAGCACAGTCTCCTTCTGCTGCATCTTCTCAACAGTATGGGGTTGTACCTGGAAACTGGCCAGTAGCAAGGCCTGCTTTGCTTCCTGGCTCCTATCTCCCAGGGACTTATGGTCCGATGCTGATTCCTCCGGGGATGGTTCCTTTTCAGAGTTGGAATCCTTATCAGGTACTCCCTCCGTCCCTTATTGAATGTCCAAATTTCATTTTAAGGACACTTTGAAAATGTGTGCTTTAATACATTTTAAGGGTACTAATTCATAAATATTCTTGTTATCCACTTTCTTAACATTTAGTTTTACGATAATAAAATGAATTGCAAAAAACATTTGGTAAAAAAGCGTTTAGGCATTTTACAAAAAATAAATAAATCATTTTGGGACTAAAAATTTTTGAATTTGGACACTCATTTAGGAACAGGGGGAGTATTATATTTTCATTTTTTTTTTTTTTTACAGTCTTTCAATCAATTAAAATGAATTTGATTTATATCAAGTTTTCATACACCTTGTTAGGCACCAGTAAGTCCGGCGGCCTCTCCTAATACTCAACCCCCAGCTGGCCCACTGTATGCAATAACACATTTATCTCCATCTGCGCCTGCATATACGGGATCTTATCTATCCGTACCATCTTCCGGTGGCCCTTCAAGCAGTAGCCAAAAAGAACACGCATTTCCAGAAAGGCCCGGTCAACCTGAATGTCAGTATTACATGAAGACAGGGGATTGTAAATTTGGATCCTCATGTAGATACCATCATCCGGCAGAATGGAGTGCATCGAGAACAAACTTTGTCCTTAGTCCCATGGGGCTTCCTCTACGTCCGGTGAGCATCTATTCACTTCTTTCTTGATTTTGCTTGTTGGCTTATGGGAGTTCTTATTAGACGCCACGCTCACAGTTGGCGAGATGATCCCTAGGATAGTAGCTTTCGAAGGAAAAAAAGTTCTATTTGTTCATTCTAATAAAAATGTTGAAAAATAGTTCGAATGTGTTAATTTATTCATATGAATATTTCTTTTGAAAGTTCCATCTGGAAAATTAGTGTTATAATTTTCACTTGATAACGGTTTCTGGATTTCAAGCTTTTTCCTTTTTTACCTTTACATTTGTGGCCGTAGCACATATAAGCAACTTGCATCCACGACTCTGTTGCACACCTTTCTGGTTTTGGCGCCTGTGTGTACAATGTAATATTACTAAATGTTTCTGTCTTCTAGGGTGCATATTGGTTTAGGCTATTCATTAACTTCTGATCTGTTTCAGGTTGATCATAATGCACCCTGAACTGAGGGCCATGTGTTTTAAGAGTGTCAGGGTAGGTTTGTTGCTAGATTATTTGTAGAACTGCTCTTGTTGCATTTTCAAACAGCTCGAAGGTCCTAGGGATTATATTTAATTTTTCTTGTTTGTTTGGTCAGAATTACATGCTCAAATTTTGGGTTTATTGTAACTTTCCTGTTTGAGGCACCTTAACTTGAGCATGTTGCCCATTCTCCTGTTTCATTTCATTAGCCAAGAATCTAGTAGAGTTTTATTTAGTACTTTACAGGAAATATAGGCTCTGCATTTATTTTCTCTTAGACTTTCTTATGTACTCCATAGAGATGCACAATAGGAAAAGAGATGGCGGATCACTCAAATAGCTTGCTGCACTTTTACTTCCACCTAAAAGACAAAAGTCAAGTACTCCCTCCATCCCATAAAGATGTTCCCATTTGCCATATTTGTTTGCCCCAAAAAGATAGTCTCATTTCCAAGATTGTTAGGTTAAAATCATTGAACTTCAATATTGCCAATCAAAGAAGAAGGGGAAGAGAGCCAACCAGGGAAGAAGAGGGAGTAGTGGAGTAATAAGTAGACTTCATTAAGCTTAGTAATTGAAATGAAAATATGTTGTTAAAATGTTTGAATAGTCAAATGAGACTATCATTATGTGGGTGAGGGAGTAGTTTTATATATGAACCTCTTAAATTGCATAAAACAGTGTCCTCTTGTACTTTAAGCCTAAATTTAACTGTAGAAGGTGATGACTGCTTGAATGCATGGGTGCCTGAATCTGCTAAGTCCTGACTGCCAAGTTTCAATTTTTGGAGCAGCATTCATTCATCTACAATATACTAGAGTCTAGAGGTTTATGTTAAAGCTTTGTTGAATTGAGCTGGTAGTGAAGTAGTGAACTACTACGGGGCCATTAGATAAACCGATATAAGATTGGATAGGATAAATACTACTCCCTCCGTCCCAAAATGAATGTCGAAATAATTCAAATTTGCTCTTAATCAAGTGCAAATTTGATTTTTTTTGGACATTCATTTTGGGACAGAGGGAGTACTAGATAGGGTTGTTTGGTATGGTTTTAAACTTTTGGATTAATTAGAAGGGTGGGGCCGATAAGAGGCTTATCCCCTTATTATTTATCTCATGGAAAGGGGTGGTATTATTAATACAAGGATTATTAGTACGGGGATAAATAATCATGCTTATCCTTGCCTTTGCTGCCAAACAAGCCCTACAAGTATCTAGCTGCTGTGCAGGAAAGACATTTTACGGGTTTATCATATCACCCTCTAGTTATTTGTAGATCAAATAATTGATATCTGTTCAAGTGGAGAAAATACCCTGGGATTTGCTAAGGTTTTATGTTTCTCTCTTGTGAGTTGTGATGCATATGATCTTTTCACTTGCATTGAATTTCCTCTTGTTCACACTGTTATGCTATGTGTAGTAATCATATTAATTAAACAAACAAATAAATAAATCGGAAAAAAGAACTGAAGATTGTGATTATCATGGTATCTATATTCTCAAATATAATTGCATATCATGAATTCCAAATTTCGTTTTTGTTCATAGGGATATCTACGATTATGCATGATATGCAAGTAATTGAGATTATAATTTGTGTTGTTACCATGGTTTCTAAATTCAATAACTTTGGTTTTTAGTCATTGATTTAAATTGTGACAATATGGTGACTGGTGAGGGTTTATTCTTATCTGGTACATATTTTAACTTAAACTTATGTAGGGCACATATTTTTTTATCAGTACTTCTACCCAGAACCTTTAATATTGTGCTCTCAATTCTTTTTAGTGTATTCCGTTACCCGTAAGGTTTTTTGTCCAGTATAAATCTTCTCCTCCCTTTTTCTGCCTCCTCTGATATGACTGTTCTCATTGTTGATCATGCACTTTCTATTTACTCTTCAGCGTTTCTGCATTTCAGTTTACTGGCATAATAATATTTACCGATCCACAGATGTTTATGATTTTAAAGTTCAATAGCCGATGCATAATGTTTGTCTACATATATTGTCAGCTTATAAGAAAGACCTATGCATACAGATGCTACTGAGCTACGAATACTCTAATAATGATTTGGGCATTCCTCTTCTTTTTCTTTTCTTTTTCTATTGTTGCGTAACTTTCTAATAACGACTCTTGGAGAAGGTAGCTTCTGTGCTTAAGTTTATTATGCATTTGCATGTGTTCGGACAAATGATGTCTCATAATGGAGCAATGCTATGGGCACAAAAAAGTTGTAAAATCTCGGCCAATAAATCACAGCCAATAAATAACAGCTGGGAGTTATTGATTGCTGTTTTCATCATTTAAAGCTTGGGCCAGCAACTATGTTTTGTGTGCATAAACTTGTGACATTTTTGTGACTCGAGTATTACTACTTAAAGTTCTCAAGCTATCAAGGTAGCATGGAGGGCACTGATGAGTCAAACGTGTTTTGCGACATTTTTCTGGTCCTTTCATTTTGTACTATCACATGTCAGCTGCTGCATTTGTCTTTCCTGGGTATTTATTTCCATCCATGCTCGTTTCATCCAATTGTTATATGTTCGATGCCTGTCATTCCATTATACTCCATCGTGCCATGAAGAAGGTCACACTTTTTTAGTGGTTGATTGGATTGAACTTTGACTAAAGAACTAGGAAGATACATCATTAAAAGTACTATGAATAACAATTTTTAGAATTTCATTTAGATAATTAGTCTTTCCTAAATCTTTAATCAAAGTTGAATCAAAACAACCACAAAAAAGTGGGACTATCTTTGTGGTATGGAGGGAGTATTTAATACAAAAAGTGATCATAATTTGGATCCTCTGGTATTCATCCTGTGATTAGATACTATGATATTGTCGACTTCCTCATTATCTTACTCGCATTTTCATGTTCTTGATTAGGGCGCCCCTCTCTGTACTCACTACGCACAAAACGGAGTTTGCAAATACGGGCCCTCATGCAAGTTTGATCACCCAATGGGGACACTGAATTACATCCGATCTGCATCTTCACTAGCTGATATGCCTGTTGCCCCATACCCTGTGGGAACTTCAATTGCTACTTTGGCCCCATCATCTTCATCGTCAGATTTAAGGCCAGAAATCCTTTCTGCATCAACTAAAGACGATCTTTCAACTAGAATGTTTAGTGGCTCAGTTGGTTCAAGTTTCTCAAAGAGCATGCCCCTTTCTCAGTCAACTGGCAGCAGTAGCACAAGTCATGGTCAAAGTCAAAGTCAAACTGAGCAGAAAAATTGAACGGTACCCATTTTGCCCTTCTTCATCAAATTTCATGAACCTAACATTATATATATGTGCAAGCCTTAGTAAGAGGGGGTTTTCTTTTCTTGCTCAATATTGTTCATATAATCTTTATATGGCCACCATTTTCATCTCCAATAAGCCATATCCAACCTTCAAACCTCGTATAGCCTTTCTGCTAGCTTTCGAATAACCCGAGAAGAAACCAAATCCATTTAGCAAACTTTCATCCATGTCTCCTTTTTTTGGGACTTGTTTATTTATATTGTAAATCTTTTTGAAACGGAAAAGAAAGATCAGTCCATATTCCTTTCTCCCCTTCAAATCTTGTTTTTTATTGTCTACCTCTCTCTCTCTCTCTCTCTTTTGTTTTTTGTGTTTTTCTTTTCTGGGAACGAGCTTTCCAAATCCACATGCAAAATGGAAATATGGAAGTGTTCTTATTCTCTCGTTTTTGTCTGGGGTTTCGTTTTTGGGGAAAAGGATTAGTGTAGAGGATGATCCAAGCAAGGCAAGGCAAGGCAAGGCAATGAAGTGCTGCCTTTTTATATTTGGTACGATACATAATAGTTGTGTTGTGATATACAGTATGTATGACTTGTTTGAATAAATGGTGTTGTAAGGTAAACTTATTACCGAATACATCAAATGAACGAATGTGAAACCTTCGTGACATTGTAAAATTTATTCCGTCTTATTTTTATTTAAAAACCTTGTCTTCTCAGAAGCTTTGCTTTGGAACCATTTTTATGGTAAGTACACCCCACCCCTATAGTCAGGTCCATGCAGAAGGTGATTTTGTTATACTCCCTCCGTCCCGATAATAGCTTCACCATTTTGGTCCGACGCGCAAATTAAGGATGGAGAAAATGTTGTGAGTGTAATAGTAAAATAGGAGAGAGAATGAGTGGAGGAAATAGTAAATTTGAAAAGTGTTAGCGAGTGTAATAGCAAAATAGGAGAGAGAATGAGTGAGTGGAATAGTAAAGATTATTTACCATTTTAGAAAATGTGAAGCTTTTAACGGGATGCCCTTTTTGGAAATTGGTGAAGCTTTTATTGATAGTATTTATAATAGTGTATTAATAACAAGTTTTAAATTTTATTAGAATAACTAAATCAAATTTAAATTATTGCTCAAATTATCGACGTAGTACTAATGACCGAAAAAGTGGGACTATCTAAAAATTTTAGGATGGAGGGAGTATCTGACAAGAACTTGAAGAAGACAGAAATCCAAACTTAAAGTCGAGATTCATGACTCCCTTTATTGGTGAAATTGTGCAGCCGGAGCCGTCTCTGGTGGCGGAATCAGGATAAAGATTATAATATAATATTTTTTAAAAATTAATAATTATATCCAAATAGAGATCTGAACCATTGAGCTACCTAATGGATTTTATATTTTAAGGTCAGTAAATTAAGTGCACTTTTTAGAATATAATATAGATTGGGGATAATTTTTCTTTTGCTAACAGGGTGCATTTGCACCCAATTAGTAAGCCTTAGATCCACTTTTGATTGTTGCTGCATGCATCAACAACAATTCAGATTTTAAGCGGATCTACCATGGGGCAAAGGGGTAATTGCCCCATCGATTTTAAAAAATAATAATTTATTAATGCAATATTTTCAAAATTTTTGAAGATCTCGTGCAATTTTTTGAAACTTGCCCCATTTAAAATTTTGTTTTGCCCCATTGAAATTTAGTGGAATTTTTACTTGCATTGGCGAAAATTCCTGACTCCCCCACTGATTCTAATGAGACATTGAATCGCCAAAAATCCAAATAATGTTCCAAGTTAATTTAACACAATTAACCATGGTCAACCATCTCTTTTTAGAATAGATTGTTGCTCCAAAAGAAAGACCCACAGGCAGAAAGTTGAGATTTTTCAATTATGACCTCTTCAATCCCAAACAGATTTTTAAGACCACATAAAAAAGTGAAAATAAAATATAAAAAACACTCCAAATAAGCCACTAAGCAACATAATGGATTTCATATTTTAAGGTCAGCAAACCTTTCTAAAACAAACCTTGCATTATCATCTAAGTAACCAAAACATTCCCTCTCTCTCTCTCTCTCTCTCTCTCTCTAGCTTAATGTACAACTGTCAAAAGGAAAACATATTGCATGGAACAAGAAAAACCATACCCTCTAAGGTGATCAACACAAACTTCAAAAACATGAACTCAAAAGAGAGAAGAGTATCCTAAATCAACATCCCCAAAGGGAGAAAGTAAAGATGAACAAGTACTTGTTGAAGAAGTCACATTAGTAGCATTAGCACCAGTAGTATTGGCCATTTGGTTGTCATAGCTCGGGGCCCCGCCTATCGTATCGTACAAACTCCCTTCATCTTGCATCAATGGAGTGTATACCATTGACGAAAGCTCGTAAGGATTCATCTCCCATGAACTGTGGTCACCCTCACCCCAATATCCACCGTTGAATCCTTCTTGATCATAGCCGTTGTTTAGTGCCATTGTGGGATTATTATTAACTGGAAGAACATCATTGTTTTCATAATGTGATTGAACTTCTGGATAAGCACTTATGTTTAAGCTACTGAAATCTTGTTCATAGGTAAAGTTGGCATCTTTGGTTATGTTTGAGTTTTTTGGAGAAGGGTTCAAGTAATTATCTGGTACAATGCACCCTAAGTAACCAGAATTGGTACTGTCATTAGGGAAGAAGAAGTTATCATTAGGTGATGAACCATAGGAAGATTGAGGTGAACACGTGTCAACATCTGATTGGACAGATGTAGCATTCTGATATTTCTCAGGAGACTGAAATGAGTTGGTCTGATCAAGGGGCTGTTTGGATGGAGTGGTATTGATGGGTTGTGAAGTAGGCTGATGAAAGATTGTTTGGACATCAAAAGGAGAAAGAAGAGAATGGAAAGTAGTGTTATCAGAGTATATAAAGTTGGTTCTTGCTTGGGTACCCTTCATTGAAAGGGCAGCCCTATCATAAGCAAGGGCAGCTTCTTGGGCAGTATCAAATGTGCCTAACCAGTGTCTTTCTTTGGTTGTGGGGTCCCTTATCTCGGCGGCGTAACGACCCCAAGGTCGCCGCCTTACGCCTAGAAACCGCCCTGGCTCAGCTTGCTTCTTCCTGCCCCTCCTCTCACTTGATGCAGGTAAAGATGTGTTTCTTTGTAGGATTGAAAAGTCCATTTGGATTGGGTTGGTTTCAAGTGATTTGAGCTTGTCTGAGGCTTTGGATGAGGACATTGTTGGGATTAGGGAAAGAACAAAAGAGGGATAATATGAGTGTGTGAATGAGGAGTGTGTGTTTTGATTGAAGGTATGAGGATGGTCTTATATAAAGAGTTTGATTTGATTTGATTATGGGGAGAGGGAAAAGGACATTGCATATGTCATTCTTTGAAAGACTCCCTTTTCTTAATATATCCATCCCCAATATCTCTCTCTCTTTCTCACTCTCTCTCTCTCTCTAGTTTTTTTTTTTTTTTTTTTTTTTTTAATTTTTAAATGAAAAGATCAAAAAGAAACTATACCAAAAATTAGGGTTCTTTCAACTAAACCTTTTACACTTTGTAAGTTGAGAGAGACCACTTTACAACTTAGAAGAGTTACTTTCTTCCAAGTTTTCAGCAACATTAGAATATCTGTTGTCTTCCTTCATTTGAGGCAAAGTTCTAGTTTGAACATTTATCATCTCTAGTTGCTTTCATTTAAAAACATACCTTATACTTTAATGCTTATTTTTTATTTCAAATTCTTTACATCACAACTCATAGTATTATTTTTCACAATATAGGGCATCATGGTAATTTTCCTATTTTCTTAAATAAAAGTTGCAATTTCTATGAAATGTACTTTGAAATGGTTTAGGTAAAATCTTCGAGAGAAAGAATGCACACAATTAATGACTGACATTCTGACCGTACACAGTTAACGATTCAATACATTAATTAATGGAGTATGTGGATGGAGTATAAATAAGGTGATAATCAATTACACTATTTAGGCTAAATAATCCATGAATAGTATGATTGATCCCTAGGGATTTGAGTAAAAATCAGAAATAGTGGGCATAATATTTTTGTCTCTATAGACCTAGAGAAACTCAATATTTGAATTTTAAGGCACTAATGTTTAGCAAAAATAATATTATATAATATTTTGGTACTATACTATACTAAGAGTGCACATGGTTTAATCCGGTTTCTATGCAACCAATTTCTTTTGTCATTTTCATGATTTTTCAAAGGGGGCAGTTAAGGATTTTATCACTAAGATTTTCTTGCTCATTAATTTATGTATTTAATAACATATTATTTTAATTAATTAACATATTGTTTTTACCTTCTATCTTATTGTAAAGACAAAGAGAATCCCAGACCCCTTAACTCAACTTTTAACTCTATGTTTTGTATGTACATAATATTTCCTATAAAAAAAAAAAAAAATTGAACATAGTCAACTAGTCTTGTTTTTCAATTGATTAATACTACTAGAAATACTGAAATACAAAAGGTCAAGTCATAAAATTTTTTTTTTTTTTTTTGTCAAGTCATAAAATCCTATGTAACATTAGTTGATTTATATTTAAACCATTCAAGGCAAATAGACTGTATCGATAACTATTATACTCTGTGTTTTGGTTAAAAACACAATGGATCGAATTAATGATCAAAATGTGAGATTAGGAGGACATAATGGAATAAAATCGGTGTAATCATGAAAAGAAAATGACACGGCAATGTAACGAGAAAAAATCCTTGAGATAAAGATTTCGTCGACACAAAATTCCAGGAGGTGATTATGAGCACCTGCCTTCCCCAACGGTAGTATTGATATTCAAGGAGTTACAAAGGATAGTGGAGCTATGACGAATTACAAGAATACGTGTGAATAGTGCGTGTGTTGTGTTCCGGCCATAAACCCTTTAAATAGATAAGATATGACTAAGGATAACAAAAAGTAACAAATTATCCTAAAATTTCGGCATGATCATCCTTGATCCTTGACTTGGTCTTCTGACCGTTTGAAGGGAGTCCATGAAAGCATATTCCCATGTTCTGTTTTTTCCTGTATAAGAGATATAATAATAAACAATTAATCATTTAATTATCAGAGTATTTTTACCTTGACTGCAGGTACGAAAATGATGACATGCTAAACATTTTCAAGACGTCGCAATCCTGAATTTTTACCCACAACACTCTGTATATTCATTTTTGGTTATGTTTGTGCTCAAATCGTTACTAGTCTTCATTACTTTGAGCAAGGTGCGTTCAACACGATCACATGTTGCGCTTTTTCTTTCTAAATTGAAAATAAACTTAACCTAACCTCAGATCTGTGAATATGATTGCTTAATTCAACTATTATTTCAGTTTCCTTATATCATAACTGTTTTGGACAAATTTCAACAAGTAAAATTTGTACTGATGAGCTTTAGGCACAAATAGAATATGATCTCTCTATCAAGATGAACACGTTTATGTAACGAGGAAAACTCTTGAACAATTATTGTCCGGCACAAAACCTCGGGAGGTTTTAGGAAAAACCTACCTCAACCAAAATATGAATTTATTGATATTTTTTACTTTTAGTACATAGTAATGGCGTAATAAGAGAGTGGCTAAGTGTGTGCGTGTGTTTTTTCGGTGTCTTTTCTATCTCTCTTATACCCGTTTATTAATAATCTTCTTTCTCCTTGAATATCGGAAGTTGGTTGTAGATCGTGATCGTTGAGGGATTTGGACTGAGTCTTCGTCGTGGTCGAGTGGAGTCATTGTTAGACTAAGTATTTGTTTACGTATAACT
This sequence comes from Adenophora triphylla var. japonica, assembly GCA_022495995.1. NCBI lineage: Eukaryota > Viridiplantae > Streptophyta > Magnoliopsida > Asterales > Campanulaceae > Adenophora > Adenophora triphylla. The sequence goes on from JAFEMH010001917.1 coordinate 159,954, forward strand.
TATCCCTGAAAAGTAGAAAAAAATAACAACCAGTTTGCAAGACGTTAGTTCGAGGTGTAAAGTCAAGATGTAAGCCCAAGATGGATTACAAGGATGTTGAACATGCTGAGTTTGAATTTTTTACCCCAAACAATTGCCCCCAAAATATTTGAATTTCCACACTGAAATACGGAGAGCCAAATGTTTTTACCAACTGTCACCCACTTACTAGGAGTTATTGATGCGGGTGAAGTCAACTCAAAGGAGCAGGGTGTTCAGATGACTGAACAAGATGGAGCGAACAACAAGGAAGAGAAGAAAGAAGGAGACAAGAAGGATTTTGAGGCTGCAAGTGTGCCTGCAGCAGGAGTTTGAAAAATAATTTTTAATTTTAAGATTTTATTTGATGAGGGGGATGTCCTCATAAACAATATTTATCTTGGGTTTGTACTTTAATTCGTCATGCCTCTGTTGGCATGTAAACTTGGTTTTTAATAGGGGTGCGTCCCTAAGACATGTTTACTTTTAGTTTGTAATAGACTCATAAGAGTCAAGACATCTCTTTAAAGGTGTTGGGTTGGTCCAACGTCTTAAGTTTGCTTAGAGTAGGATGTTTTAAGCTTTTTTAAATCTTAATGGTATTTTCAAGCTTGTTGGGCTTTTGCTTTTGTTTACATCTTGTGTATATCTTAGATTATCAACATGTTACGAGCATTAGATTGAAGATAACATGTAAGAATGTTATAACCAATTGATCTATGATAACATGTAAATGTTATAACCAATTTTGTAAAGATAACATGTATAAATGTTTATATTCTGATGATTTAGTGGTGACTAGGAATGTCACTATCTTATGTTATTTTGGTAACATGTACAATGTTGCAATCTTAGTTCACAACTTGATTTAAACGTAAGACATAATTAATCATATAGGAAGATGAATTAAGTCTAACTCTTTAAATTAAGTGTGAAAATCGTGCACCCAAGAGATAATATGATAACAGTTCTAAATGCATGCTACACACTGCTTCTGAGTATAAAAAATTTGTTTACCTTACATCATTAAGAAAAGTTTGACTTTAGTATTCAAGGTGTCAACATGTTGCTCCAGATGTCTCTTGACTAACATGTTTGGAGATTCCCATCTTGCAAAACAGAAACATGTTAGGCAAGCTAACACCCCTCCGATACTTAAGTCAGTAAGGGTTTTATTAAATAAAATAAATAAGACTAGAATTAAAAAGATGTAAAGAAGAGATCCGTACCTTATTTGTCAAAATTCAAATAAATGTTGACTTACATGTAGTATTGCTTGAGATGTATTGCATTCCATCTTCTAGGTACTCTGACACCATTCGGAGTGGACAACCAATAAGCACCTTTACCAGCTTCAGTATCAATGAGATAAGGACCTTCCCATTTTGAAGCCAACTTGCCTGCATTCAGTTCTCTAGTGTTCTGGAATACCTTTCTCAATACTAGGTCCCCAACTTGGAACCTTCTTATTCTGACATTTTTATTGTAGGATCTGGCTACCCTTTATTGATAGGATGCCATCTTAATCTTGGCTATATCCCTAAGCTCATCTACTGTATCCAAATCTTGAGCTAAGAGTCAATTGTTATCATCTTGAGTCAATAAACCATATCTTGCAGTTGGAATTGTTACTTCAATTGGGATCAAGGCCTCAACATCGAATACTAATAAGTAGGGCGTTCGTCCGGTAGCATTCTTAGATGTAGTCCTATCGGCCCATAACACAAGTGGTAAATCTTCAGGCCATCTTCCTTTCTTCTGGCCTAGGCGTTTTTTTAGATTGTTGATGATCAACTTGTTACTTGACTCAGCTTGGCCATTAGCTTGAGGGTATACAGGTGTGGAAGTTATCAACTTGATTCCCCATATTAAACAGAAGTCTTTAGTCTTTTTGCTGATGAATTGGGACCCGTTGTCACAAATTATTTCTGAAGGGATACCAAACCTACTCAAGATGTTTTTCTTCAAGAAAGAAATGACTTCCTTATCTCTTACTTGCACGTAAGCTTCCACTTCAATCCATTTAGAAAAATAATTCGTCATGGCTAACATAAAGACCTTTCTTCCTGGAGCTTTTGGTAATTTGCCAACTATATCCATGCCCCACTGCATGAATGGCCAAGGCGACAGTACAGGATGTAAAGGTTCTGCAGGTTGGTGCAGGATGTTGCTATGTCTTTGGCAAGCGTCACATTTCAGGGCGTAGCTCATTGCATCTTGCCTCATTGTAGGCCAGTAGTAGCCTATCTTGAGTGCCATTTATGATAACGACTTGCCCCCAGAATGATTTCCACACTCACCATCATGCAGACTTTTCAATACATGCTTTACTTCTTCTGGTTCTAAACATCTCATGTACAAACCTGTTGCAGATTTTTTGAACAAAACATTATCTATCTAAACAAACCTGGATACTCTCATTCTGAATGATCTGTAGTTCTTGACATCTTGAGGAATTGTCCCATCTTGCAAGTACTTAATGATTGGTTTGGTCCAGGTTGGATCCTTATCTTGACCTTGAACGGGTATATCAGGTTGATCTACAATTGTACACTCTTTGGGTTGGTCAATTGCTAGGTATTTAACATAAATGATTGGGATATTGGTGTTCATCATGGATCTACATGCTGATCCCAGGTTAGCCAAGGCGTCAGCTTCAGCATTCTCCTAACGGGGTACCTGTTCTAAAGAAAAGCTAGCAAAATTCCCTGAAAGAACTTTAACATGTTGAAGGTAGAGCGTCATCCTGGAATTCTTAGATGCATATGACCCATTAAAATGGTTAACCAATAACAATGAATCACTAAAGAAGTTAATATGAGTAATATTTAAACATAAAGCAGTAGATAAACCCATAATTAAAGCCTCATACTCAACTTCATTATTATTCGCCTTGAACTCACAGGAAACAGCTTGAGGGATCAGTTTACCTTGAGGTGATTTTAAGAGAATACTCAAAAACCTGAACCTCTAGAATTGGATGCTCCATCTGTAAATAAAGTCCAATAGCTAGGGGGATTGGTCCCATCAAGATGTTGTACCTCTTGCTCTACTTCAGGCTGTAGGCTAGGGCTGAAGTCGGCTACAAAGTCTGCAAGAGCCTACGACTTGATTGCACTTCTTGGCTCATAAGAAATTTCATACGTGCTAAGCTTTACTAACCACTTGTCCATCCTTCCTGACATTTCAGGAGTTCTCATAACCGTCATGATAGGATAGTTAGTTTTCACAATAATATGATGTGTTTCAAAGTAATAACGCAGCTTAATGGATGCAGTAATTATAGCAAGGATGAGTTTTTCTAGATGGAGTACCTGGTTTCCGCATCTAGAAGAGATTTACTTACATAGTAGATTGGATGTTGTTCACCTTGAATTTCTTTAACCAAGACAACACTCACTGCACTTTCTGATACAGCTAGGTATAAGTACAAAGATTCACCGAGTCTCGGCTTGGCTAAGAGTGGTGAAGATGTCAGATACTTCTTGAGGTTGAGGAAAGCTTCTTCATGTTGCTCTGTCCTTTGGAATATTTTATTTTTCCGCAAGACGTCATAGAACAACCTACATTTCTCTGAGGACTTTGAGATGAATCTGTTCAGGGCTGCTATACGTCCTGTCAATCTCTGCACATCTTTGATCGATTTGGGAGATTACAAGTTAAGGATATCTTTGATTTGCTCCGGGTTGGCTTCAATTCCTCTTTTAGTCACCATGTAGCCATGGAATTTCCAAACTCTAACACCAAAGTTGCATTTTGACGGGTTCAGCTTCATATTGAATGCTTCTAGGATGTTGAAAGCTTCTGCAAGATACTGCACCTGATCCTCCATTCTTTTGGACTTTATCACCATGTCATCTCTATAGACTTCCATGGTCTTGCCAAGCTAGTCCATGAACATCTTATTCACTAGCCTTTGATAAGTTGCTCCTGCATTTTTTAGTCTAAACGGCATAGCAATATAACAATATATATAAAGGCAGTATCCTCTCGGTTTGAAGGCTCCATTTGAATATGTTGGAAGCCTAAAGAAGCATCCATAAAAGTCAACACGTCATGGCCCGCTGTCTCCTACTAAAGAGTCAATATGGGGCAATGGGAATGGACCTTTAGGACAGACTCTGTTCAAGTCGGTGAAGTCTACGCATACACGCCATTCCCATTTTTCTTCTCCACTATTACCACATTGGCAAGCCATCTAGGATATAACACCTCCCTGATCATCTTGGATTTCAGCAGTCTTTCTACTTCTTCCTTGATGATTTGATTTCTCTCTTGTGCAAACTTTCTTCTTTTCTGATGAATCGGCTTGATAGTAGGATCAACATTCATCTTATGAGTTATAACATCCTTGTCAATTCCTGTCATATCCTCATATTTCCAAGCGAAGCACAGCTTTCTATTCTTCAAAAACTCAACTAATTCCTCCTTAACTTCAGGAGGTAACTTAGTTCCAACTAGAACCTTAGCTTCAGGATTGGAGACATCTGCCTCCAATACATCCCTGACGCTCTTCTTTAATTGCTATGCTTGGCAAGAAGTGGTGCATGCTTTCATGTCTGTCTTGTAACACTCCTTAGCAGCCTGTTGGTCACCTTTCACCCTGATCACACCCCAAGGTGTTGACATCTTGATACACTGGTGATAGGTTGATGGAATCGCATTTATATTATGAATCCACGGTCTCCCAGAGATGACGTTATATGATGATAGGTAATCGATCACGCAAAATCTTTCTATGGAGTTCACACCTTCAACATATATGGGTAACTTGATTTCACCAATCGTCTGCTTGGTTTCCTCACTAAATCCCACTAGAACTGATGAATTTTTCACAACATCAGTCAGGGGAATCATCATTTCCTCCAAGGTGCTCTTCATGACCAGGTTAACTGAACTCCCATTGTCAATCAAAATACGTTTCACCTTATAGTTGATGATTTGTAAAGTGACAACCAAACCATCGTGATGAGGGTCCAAGATGTTTTATTTATCATCCTCATCAAAAACAACTTGCTGGCATTGGGACTTAACTCGACGCCTAGGTGGTATCCTCCTTAGAATCCTTAGCATGACGCTTCGCAGCAGAATAGGTAGTGCCACAGATGTCAGAACCTCCTGTGATATAATTGATCACCTTGGTTGTAGGTGGAGGTGAAGATGGAGTTTCAGTTACGGCTTCCTTAGCCTCAACACGTCCTTTCCTCTTACCAAGCAGGTCCTTAAGAAGTCCCTTAGAAAGCAAATGGCTGATCTCCTTCCTTAAGGCGATACAATTATCAATCGTATGACCAAAATCCTCATGGTAAGCGCACCATTTTGACTTATCTTTCCAAAATGAGGGCTTGTCAGATCTCTTTGGCCATCTTGCATTTTCACCCAAGCTGTCCATTGCACATAGAAGTCCTGAACCACAAAAAAACAATAGTCACTAATCTTAGGATAATTTGTATCATCATTATCATCTACAACATTAATTTTAGATGATTCGGATTTAGAGTAGGGTTTCCCCCTATTAAATCTATGATATAAAGATTCTGTTTTCTGTCAGATGAAACATACAGATCTTGTTCTGATCTCCTCTAAGCTCTTAGACGGATACATGACCAAGTCTTGGTAGAACAGTGATTCTCTCCTCAGTCCCATCCTAAAGGCCTATGTTGCAGTCAACATGTCAATATGGGGAACACTCACCGCCTCCTTGTTAAACCTAAACACATAATCCTTAAGCGTCGCATCAGGATGTTGTATCACCATGTAAAGGCCACTCGTTAGCTTCTCAAATACACGGTTACATGAAAATTGATTCAGAAACATATTGAGTAATTGAGAATAAGATGAGATAGAGTTCAGAGGCTGATTGATTAGCCACATCAAGGCTGGACCAGATAGGATCGATCCAAAGCCTCTGCACAAACAAACTTCTTTAAGATGGTGAGGGATACTAATATTATCTATCTTCTCCTGGTATAGGGCTATATGCTCAGCTGGATCTGCAGTGCCATCATATTGCTTCATTGGCCGCACTAGAAACCTTTTGGGGATATCCACACAGGCTATAGCAGGAACAAAATGAGAGTCATGGTGACTGTTTGGAGATGCTTGATTATAGGGCAAGGTGATTCCTGGAAGATTTATGAGAATCTCCTTGATTTGCTGCAACTCTCTTGCCAAAGGGCTATCTGCAAAAGTGTTTGTGGCATTGAGTTGATTCATAGGAGTACTAAAGATATTAAAATTCCCTGTTTGACCCATAGGAGGTGGAGTTGCAAAGGTGAAACATGTTGACTGTGGAGTCTGGCTAGATGTAACAGTGGTGCTTTCAGTCTGAACGGTGCTAGCCATTGGAACAAAGCCACGATTGCCCCCTACACTCGTTCCGGCATCTGAGAAAAGAGTCCTCGGATGCAAAGGTGAAGTTTCAGGCATGTTGACTGTTGAACCACTATGCCTTGAGGCTGCTAGATCTTGTTGCACTTTGATGACTGCATTGATAAGCATGTTGTTGGTATGCTGTTGTGCATCCATCTGATTAAGGTGCTGGCCTTGAGATGTCACATCACTGAACCCAATAGTTGATTGTGCACTAGACATCATGGGCAAACTTGATGTGTTGATCCTTGCTCCAGCCAAAACTGTGGATGTAGGCGTTGCAGAGGTTGAATTGCTTATCTTGATTGAAACCTACAAAACCAAAGTTTCCACGGACGGCGTCAAATTATTTTCGACAAATTTCAACAAGTAAAATTTGTACCGATGAACTTTGGGCACAAATGGAATATTATCTCTCTATCAAGATGAACACGTTTATGTAACGAGGAAAATCCTTGAACAATTATTCTCTAGTACAAAATTTCGGGAGATTTTAGGAAAAACCTACCTCAACCAAAATATGATTTTATTGATCTTTTTACTTTGAGTACAAAGTAATGGCGTAATAAGAGAGTGGCTAAGTGTGCGTGTGTGTTTTTTCAGTGTTTTTCTATCTCTCTTATACCCGTTTATTAATAATCTTCTTTCTCCTTGAATATCGAAAGTTGGTTGTAGATCGTGATCGTTGAGGGATCTGGACTGAGTCTTCATCGTGGTCGAGTGGAGTCATTGTTAGACTAAGTCTTTGTTTACGTATAACTTATCCCTGAAAAGTAGGAAAAAATAACAATCGATTTGCAAGACGTTAGTTCGAAGTGTAAAGTCAAGATGTAAGCCCAAGATGGATTATCAGGATGTTGAATATGCTGTGTTTGAATTTTCTATCCGAAACAATAACTATGAATATCTCCTCAAAAATTCAAACTCCTGATAATGTACAAATAAACTTATCCTAACCTTGCATATTAAACAAGACTATTTTTTCGTTTACTAGAAAAAAATTTGAGTTTAAATATGACATTTTATAATACTTGGGGGAAGCATGAGTCTTTGTCTCTAGAAAAGTAACCCAAAAAGGCTATAGTCAAAAGGGCAAATCAAAAAGTTAAGGAAAAACAAGGAAAGCAACATGGATTAAGCTGCCCAAAACTAATTAATATAATTAGTGGGGGCATTAATCCATTTAATTACAAGTTCTAACATGACACTTTCAACTTTATCTCCCTATCTTTGATTAACCTTCACATGCTTATGTGGCATTGGGAACAACACATTATAATCATAATCAATCAAATCAGATGGGTCAACATCAAAAATTCCAATAATGCTAGCCACTGGTTCCTATAATGCTCTAAATTATTTAAAATAAGTGATTAGTATGATTAGACAAATTAATTTTTAGCACAAAGATGTGAGACAATGAAGATTATTGGATATAGTAACATATACTCCATCCGTCCCACTTTAGTATAAACTAAGGTAAGGTGATGGACACAATAACTAAAAAATATTATTAAGATAATGAAAATGTGTGATAAAAAATGAAGAGAGAGAATAAGTGGAGTGAATAGTAGGTTGGTTGAATAAATTGTATGGTGAAAAATGAAGAGAGAGAATGAGTGGGTGGGGTAGGGAAAATAAAAAATAATAAAAAACTTTCTAATTTTGACAGTCTACATTAAGATGGGACGGACGAAAAAGAAAAAAAGTCTACACTACACTAAGGTGAGACGAAGAGAGTAGTATATAATTAAATTTCATAAAGTATTACAGTATATTAGTATGATTGTCTTTTGGAGTGTAACATGGACTTAAACATGACCCTTGACTCTTCCACTCATAAATATTTAGATTTCTTTTCATATAGATTTTATTATACATGCCACATGCCACTCCATCTGTCTCATAATAAATTATACTATTTTTTTAGTTTATTGTAAAACAAGTATTATATTGATTTTACAGTTGCATATGAATTACAAGTGAAATACATTTATTAAATATGTTGACAAAACAACTGCAATATGATACATATTATTGCACAAATGGACTATTATGAAATAGTCTAATTTGTTGTTTATGTCTTGTATGATTTATGTAACATGATAAACCATGTTCTATATCATTCTTAACCCATTTTAATAATAAGAGAAATTATGACAAGTATACCCAGAATACTTACGAAAATCTATCAACCACTCCCCCCCCCTTAATAATTTGATATCCGATTATTATAGTTTCATTTATGTATACAAATAAATGTCGCATTTGTCTTGTTAACATTTTAAATTTGTGTTTTACTAGTTTGTACTCTCTCCATGCCGAAAAGTTTGTCACAATTTGACTTTTACGGTCAATTTAATTGAACTTTGAACATGATTTATGAAAACCTAATTATCATTATGCGATTCAAAAGAAAATATTATTAATAATATCTCTAATGGTGGTGATTCAATAACAATTTTTAGAATTGAATAAAAATAGCTAAATTTTTATGAAATTGTGTTCAAAGTTTCATTAAGCTCACCATAAAAGGCAAACTTCTCGGTAAGGAGAGAGTACTTTATTTGTACAATAATAAAATTATACTATATCACTCTTCTTATTAGAAATGCTATATTTATTTGAGATAAATCAAAATAAAAAAAATAAAGAAAGTGCAATATTTATTCGGGAACAGAAAGAAAGAGTATTTTGTATGAAAATAAATGATAATATGTATATGAGGATTTTGAGAAATGTGGGGTAAAAGTGAGTCAAGGTTGATATGAAAAGAAGTGATCCACTTGGGCCAATTTGATAAAGTGGTTACAAGGCAATAGTTCCTTAAAATTGATGGCAAGTTTGGTATAAAGATTCTTTTCTTTTATTTTCTCTTTTTTTTTTTTTTTCCCCCGTAAATTTGGAACTAATGGTTAAAGATTAAAAAGAGAAATGTTAAAGGGTCAAAATATTCAAGTGGAGCGGATAGAGAGGGGGACCTCTTTGTGTGTGTGTGTGTGTTTTTTTTTTTTTTTTCTAGTAGGGATCGTGATATTATTCACCATTTGATACGAAGTAATTCTTACTATCCAAATACCAAGGTTTTAAAAAGCGCTAGGCGGATGCTAGGCGGCGGAGCCGGGCCTAGCGCCTAGGCGGGGACTAGTCGGGATTAGTCGGGACTTAGGCGGGGCTTAGAACTAGGCGTTGCGGGACCTTAGGCGCCCTTAGGCGGGATCTTTTAGAACACTGCCAAATACATTGGAAAAAATTAGTTTTAAAAAGGAACAATGATATTAACGTAATTAACTAAAACTTCATTTAAAATGAGTGATGACATTTTTTTAATTAACTAGCACTTTTTCAAAAACAGTAATAGTGTTTTTCAGTGTCAGGTCTAGTGTAAAATTGTGTCAATTGATGTTTTTCTAGTGCAATTGTTATTGTTAAATAATGCAACAGTTTTAAAAATTGATAAAAGTATCAGATGTGTTAATAAGTTTTGGTTGTTTACGAAAATGCAACCGCGTCATTTTAAGTTCCAGTTATTTATAAAAATGCCACCATGCATTTTTTTAAAAGTTTCAGTTAATTACGAAAATTTCACGCATGTTATTAAAAACTAGTATTTTCAAATTAATTGGAAAAACTGTTTTTTTCTAAGATTTTAACTTTAATACGACATTTGAAATTCTTTTACTCTTGATTCCAACTTACGGTAGGATGCAATTATATGTGAGATTTGAGATTATGTAGTTTGATGCATGTCAATCCAGCTGCTCTGCTAATTTTGATCATTTTTATTTAGAATGTGTGGTTTTTAGGGGCATTTTGAAGAAAAAATCTTCCTCCCCACCCCACATTTGGAGGTTATTGATTCACATTTAGTTCATTAGGTGGACTGTCCCTACTTATAAACGAATTAGCTCATGCCCGTGTTCAAGGCCACATTTGTTTTTAAATTTTTTTTTTTAATTTAAAAGAAAAAAATTTTAAGGACAAAATGGGAAAGGAACAAAATAGTGAGAGCAAAATGGAAATTTCCACCGTTGGAACTGTTCATTGAACAGTAGAAAGACCACCCTCATTTATACTATAGATTTGGGAGTTCATTCGAGCTTTAAAACAACTAGTTGTACTGATAACTCAATTTTTTTTTTTTTTTTTTTAATAAACATATACTCCCTCCGTCCCGCCCGACTTAGGACATTTTTCCATTTTGGACGTCTCATCCGACTTAGGACAACCCCAAAATGGAAAGTACCTTATTAATGGGACCCACATTTACACTCACAACAAATTTTCACTCATTACTCCCTACCCCACTTTCTCTCACCTACATCACTTTTCATACTCACAACATTCACCCACTTACACTTTTTCCTTAATCCCCGTGCCCAACCTAAACGTCCTAAATCGGGCGGGACGGAGGGAGTAGCATTTATAGGTGGAAGTGAAAATTCTGAACCATTCCTGCAAGATGCTACATCGCTTTGGCTACTAGCCCAGATCAAAACACCTTTTCCATACCGTGGCATTCAAACCCTAAATTTTAGGGGTGGCAAATTGTATTCAATTTTATCAATCTATTCCTATACTAACCGTACCAATTATAATTGATATAAAAAGGTCGATATATCGAACTCTCGTTACAATAGTATCATACTAATTATGTCTAATTGGTTGATACATGGTATACAATATTGAGTCCGGTTGATATACCATATACCGACATTATTTATAAAAAATTAAAAATTATAAGAAATAGTTTTCTTTATCTGACCCTAATAGGCACCTGTCGTGCCAGCTAAATTCTAATTTCATCGCTCTCTCTTTACAAAACTCAGCAATAAATCGATTTCTCTCTCTCTTTCGCGATTGTTTAATATTGAAAACTTTTGTTTTTCTACTTTTCTTTAGTTTCAACACTTTATAATTTGTGTTTTAAAACATCTTTTTATATTATAATGGGTTGCTGCTATATTTTTTTTGTTTTCATTTACATTTTGTTTATGTCATGTATCAATCGAACCAATAAATTTAGTATATTAACTTTTGTAATTAGTAATGATACATACTCCCTCCGTCCCACTATACTTGACACTTCTTTCCATTTTGGGCCGTCCCACTATACTTGACACCTTCAAAAAATAACCAAGTTTTTATATTTTTATATTCACTCTACCCCACCACTCATTCTCTCTCTTCATTTTCTACCACACATTTATTCAACCAACACTACTATTTACCCCACTCATTCTCTCTCTTCATTTTCCACCACACATTTTTTTTATTTTATTCTTTTTCCTTGGTTTTTGAATCCACCCCTTGGGTGTCAAGTATAGTGGGACGGAGGGAGTATTTTCATTTATCAAATTATATTTGATTGATACATAATATAAAAAAATATAATCGATATATAAATCAAACCAACGTACTAAATCTGTATGTGCAGGTGCGCTTCACGGTGTAAGATAAAACTGAGAAGAGAAACTATGGGGAGAGACAGAAATAGGAACTTAGCACAAGCTCCAACAAAACACATGCAGTGCGACACTTTATTTTACAGTAGATTTTTATTTTAAGGTCGCCCGGGATTCGGGGATAAAGATTATGACATTCTAAGACTGCCTAAGAAGAAAAGAGGACTTCTACTTTGACCAACTAGTGTATTTGTATACTCCCTTTCGGTCTAGTGTGAATCAAAATGTTAGGCACACCAATTAAGAAAAAATAAGAGAGAGAAAAGTGAAGAGAGAATGTAGCTTAAGAAAACAAATAAAGAGAGAAAGAGTGGAAGAAATACAGAGAGAATATTACATGAAGTGAAAAGAAAATCATGGAGAGAGAATGAGTGAGGTAAATAGTGAAGATTCCCTTCCATTTTCGACAGCCTAAACTCGACCTAACTGATCAAAAGGAAAATCAAGTTACACTCGATCGAGACGGATAAGTATATATATATATATATATATATATATATATATATATATATACACATATATACATAGCAAGATGGGCAGTTGCCCTTCCTTACCTTTTTTTTTCAATCGTTTTTTTTTTCAATCATTATTTCCTCCATTTCATCTAAAATTACACTTTAATTTTGAACCTGAAGATTAAGTGTATGAATTTTATTGAATAAAGAAGTATTAAATTAATTTCATTTAGAAAG